>JAVGVS010001173.1:0-31226 GCA_032718565.1 Distichodus sexfasciatus
ACAACCATAGTGGGGATTTTAACCCAGAACCTCCTGAACTACATGCAGTGTGTCTTACAAGTGAGCTATACAGGCTAACTTGCTTTGTGGATGTTGGTCGGAGGGCGTTACCTGAGAAATCCTGCAGATGTGTGGGTACAGACGGTCAGAGGGCGATACCTGAGAAATCCTGCAGACGGTTGGACGGCGGTACCTGAGAAATCCTGAAGACGTGTGGCTGCAGACGGTCAGAGGGCGATACCGAGGTGGGGGACTATCTGAGCTACCCCACCCCGGCTCCTGGAGAAATGAAAAGAGGGTGTTATACAAGAGAGGCTGAGAAAAAAAAGAGAACTTATAATCTGAGCTACTACAGGCTTTTATCCCTCAAAAACTATCACCCATTTTGTTATTTTGAAACTCCTCCCTCTTCCTAGCACCTCAAATCTCTGCTAAGGTTGTGTTTTTATGTATTTTGCCGCTCGGAATTAAGTAAATATGTCAAAAGTGGATATAAATCACTCATAAGCAAGAAACCCTGAATAGCGCACTTGTAAGTGCCTTTGCTTGTAGTTCTGGGTTCAAATCCCCACTAAAGTTGCATTTTTATGTATTTTGCCTCTCAGAATTAAGTAAACATGTCAAAAGTGGATATAAATCACTCATAAGCAAAAAGCCCTGAATAGCTCACTTGTAAGTACTTCTGCTTGTAGTTCAGAAGGTTCTGGGTTCAAATCCCCACTAAGGTTGTGTTTTTATGTATGTTGCCTTTCAGAAGTACACATGTCAAAAGTGGATATAAATCCCTTACAAGCAAATAAGCCTGAATGGTGTACTTGAACGAGTCGTCCTGCTCTAGTTTTTGAGGGTCCTGGTTCAAATCCCAGCAATGCTTGTCTTGTAACGTATTTTGCCGTTTAGGACAAAGTCAAACTATCAAAAGTGGAAAAAAATCCCTTCTAAGCAAGTGAGTCTGTATAGCTCACTTGTAAGACACAACGCATATAGTTTAGGAGGTTCTGGATTCAAATCTCAGGAAGGGTTGTAATGTTTTGTGTTTTGCCTTTTTGGGCTCAGGAACATGAATTACAAATGTTAAAAGTGCAAAACAAACAGCTCTAAGCAAGTGAGTTCGTATAGCTCACTTGAACGATCCCTGCCTCCGGTTGAGGAACTCACGGGTTTGAATCCCGTCCAGGGCTCTAGATGGAAGCATCCCTTCAGACATGTGGGGTGTAGATGTTGGTCGGAGGGCGTTACCTGAGAAATGCCACAGATGTGTGGGTGCAGACGGTCAGAGGGTAATACCTGTGAAATGGTGCGGGCGATACCGAGAGGGGGGAGCACTATCTGAGCTAACTACCCTCCCCCTCCCCTGGGCTCCTGGAGAAGCAAAAAGAGGGTGTTATACAAGAGAGGCTCAGAAAAAAAGAAAACTTATAATCTGAGCTACTATAGGCTAAACTAGCAAAAAAAATATTACCCACTTTATTATTTTGAAACTCCCCCCCTCTTCCTAGCACCTCCCTCTCACCGGCCAACTACCACTTTCCTTCCCTGAGCACCACTCGGGCTTGAACCTGCAACCTCCAATCCTACAGTACATGTCTCTCCCAACTAAGCTATTGAGCTTTGCGCAAAAGCTACACTTCTCCGGGCGTATTTATCATGATGAGAAGAAACCAAGCCATAATATAAGTTGAGGAAGTGAGAAACTGCCCTCTTGTGGCACACGACTGTCATTACAGCACATATTATAATGTGGAAAATGCCCTCTTGTGGCACACGACTGTCATTACAGCACATATTATAGCGTGCAGGCAGAAACTGCCCTCTTGTGGCACACAACTGTCATTATGGCAAAACTGCCCTCTTGTGGCGCACGACTGTCATTACAGCTCAGGCTTACGGGATAGTTATATCCACTTTTGACAGGTTTACTTAATTCTGAAAGGCAAACTACATAAAAACACAACCATAGTGGGGATTTTAACCCAGAACCTCCTGAACTACATGCAATGTGTCTTACAAGTGAGCTATACAGGCTCACTTGCTTTGTGGATGTTGGTCAGAGGGCGTTACCTGAGAAATCCCGCAGATGTGTGGGTACAGACGGTCAGAGGGCGATACCTGAGAAATCCTGCAGACGGTTGGACGGCGGTACCTGAGAAATCCTGAAGACGTGTGGGTGCAGACGGTCGGAGGGTGATACCGAGGGGGGGGACTATCTGAGCTACCCCACCCCGGCTCCTGGAGAAGTGAAAAGAGGGCGTTATACAAGAGAGGCTGAGAAAACAAAGAGAACTTATAATCTGAGCTACTATAGGCTTATATCCCTCAAAAACTATCACCCATTTTGTTATTTTAAAGCTCCCTCTTCCTAGCACCTCCCTCACACCTTCCAACTACCACTTTCCTTCCACAAGCACCACCCAGGCTCGAACCTGCAACCTCCAATCCTACAGTACATGTCTCTACCAACTGCGCTATTGAGCTTTGCTCAAAAGCTACACTTCTCCGGGCGTATTTATCATGATGAGAAGAAACCAAGCCATAATATAAGTTATAACTTAAGTTCAATGTGTTAATAATAATGGACGTGATCTGGACGTGGCCATTGAGCCATTCTGGGTAAGAATGTCTGCTAAATTACCCCAAAATGTAAACCAAGAAAACCCTGTGATAGAGTTCCAAGTACTCAAGCTGATAGATTCAACTGACTCCTTCCTACTCCATCCAGTTATCCAAAGTCAAGTCCAGAACACAGAAACTAAGTTCTCCAAGATACACCATCAACCCAAAAAACTTGTTGAACTCTATGTTTGGACATTTTCCTGATACTAATTCGCCCTTTTCTCTTAACTGGCTCATGTTAAGTAATGCTACTTTAATTTTAAGTCTAGTTCTAGTTCATGTCTCATTTACCACACCAAACATTTGCTTACTATGAAAAACAACAAATTAAAAGAATTCTTTGGTAGGTGTTGTGAGGACATCTCATGGTCAACTATGATGTTACAGAATCTGAAAAATCTAAATTTAAAAAAAATGTTTGTTTAAAAAAGCTCTTTTCAAGCCAGTCTTAAGTTCAACTTGTTACTAGTACTAGTTACTAGTATGTGAATTGAAAGTAAACAGAAGAGCCACTCTAAGTATGACTGTCTGCCTTAAGTGTTAATGTAGAAAGTAGAGGGAAAATCATGCCCTTTATCTGTTCTGTATTCTATAGATGTTTTTCATTTCCGTTGCACCATAACCCATGGATATTCCTCTTGTCTCCTTAAATTGTCCCACTTATGCTACAGTTATTTTCAGGGTCTCTTTTTAATCACACAAAAATGAGTGACGAGTGGTGGACAACTCGTTATATCACACCATCATCTTCCTCTGACTGCTCTGTATAAGCCTTTCTCCTCCACTTCTTTTACTGCAGTTATGCGGGGTTTGGAAACGCTGTGGTCGTCCCGCCCCCAGACCCCCCCTACCCCAAACCCCCGACACCGGGCCGCTACCAAGTGTCCGCTTTTTCACAAACTGGTCAATCTGGTCACCCTCTTGATGCGTAAAGTCGCGATCGGAAAAGAGCCGTGCGTCTTTGAACTTCCACCTTTCTTTCTTTCTTTCTTTCTCGCTGCCGCTTGCTCCTGGAACTCCGAGCGCTGAAATCAGCTGTTGGAGAAAAGCCGTCATGTCAGAGCCCTCACTCCCTTCGACGACGTTGTTCTGTCTGCGTTTCTTTTCCAAATAATCCACCCGATCGCCAAGTTGGTCCACTCAAGACCATCGTTGCTTCGGCTGTTGTCTGACGATTAATCTCAGTCTCGTCCACCTGCTTACTCGGCTCTCCAGCTGATCAACCGGAGTTTAGCATCGACTCCATGCTATTGCGTAAGTCCGCTGTTTTCTGGATTATTGTTTTTACATCTCCATCATTGTCTCGACGAAACTTTAAATGCAACTCCGAGTTCTTTAAGTTCTGTAGTTAAAGAGTCTTTTACTTCACCAAACAATTGCTGTATCTCGCGTTGCTCCGCCGTGCCGTTTGCGTCTTTGGCAGATTTTTCTCTTCGAATTCTTCTCAAATTTATGTCCGTAAAAGCGTCACCCGAACCGAGATTCATTCCTTATTCTTTAGCGACGAGCATTTCCACTTTTTACTGGGTTTGATCAGACTTTATTAAAGGTTCAAGCTCATTCAAGCTGCCGCCGTGATGTCACGGAACCTCTCTTCTTTTTCGTGGATCCTTCAGGCCATTTCTGAACGTTCCAAAACGTCTAGTCAAAGTCTCGAAGTCAAAGTAAACTTTACTGTCATCTCATCTATGTAGAGAGACGAGACGACGTGACTCCAGGTTCTACAGGTTGTTAAACTTAAAATGTAAAACTATTTTTGTGAGACATTATTGCATTTTTAAAGAATGACCCCATAAATTTGGCTTTTTTGTGCATTCTTTATGGGCCTGAATGCAATGTGACATTACGGAGAGAGAGAGCGTATAATACAGCGCCAAAATATGGGTTTATGTGAAAATCTACTGCAGTATTTTTAAAATCTTACTCTTACACTGTCACATTGTAACCTCCTAATGTCAGATTCTCTAAACGTTTTGAAAAGAAAGAGGACTGGGCTTCAGAAATGGACGCAAAATGCAATCAAGCCCATCCATGGATGCCATATTTAGGAGGTTATTATTAAAACCTGCTGCAGTAAAATTTCCCAAAATATTTTTTCTTACACTCTATCATACTTACTGTAACGCCCTAATGTCAGATCCTCTAGAGGCTTTAAAACGAATGAGTAGGGGGCTTCAGAAATTGATATCAATTGCATTCATGTCTCAATTTATGCACCAATGCCATGTTTAGGAGGTCATCATTTCAAAATGCTGCAGTAAATTCTCACTCTCAAAACGTCTATTCAGTTTTCTGAGGTTGTCTTTTATGCCTTGACAGTGTTAATGGAACCATGAGCTGCTGTCCGGTTCCCTGTCAGATGGCCAATGCCCTGACCTGGCTCATGTGTCCGGACCTTGTCCATGTGGCAGCTTCAGTGAAGGTTCTGGGTGAAGTGGCTCAGGAGAGAAAAGGCTCGCTGGCTGAAAGGTTCCTACAAGAGAGTCACGCAGAAGAATGTATTAAAGTTTTGATACGTCTATTAAATTCATGTGACCCGTGGTTAGTACTTCATCTTTTTGCATAACCCCAAACATGACATTTTCTTAAACCATTATGCACACACATCTGTAACAATTAATTCCAAATATAGTGATTTACGCAGCATTATGGACTGGTTTACAGGCAATTCTGTACTATTGTCTGTAGCTACTAGAGGTGTAAATCACAGGTTCCGTCACAATACGATATATCGTTTAAATGCACAACAATACAATTTTTGCCGATATCACAAAGTTTGATATGGTACAATTTCGATTCGATACGAATCAGGACTCGGCGATCGATATGCTGATTTGACATAATCACTTGCCTTCATATCAAATCCCAAAAAGCAGCAAAAATATTATTTTTTAATATTAAAAAAATGAAAGAACATTACATTCCTATTTGCACACATTGAAACAGGATAGTGTGTAACCCTTACTCATATTTGTGACCCTCCACGGCAAAACCAGTCGCTTGTCGCAACGGAGGTTTCCGAGAAAAACAAGCGTTTATGTTGCGTGGGGTAAAATGTTTTTTGTTTTTAGTGTTTTGAAACAGTGGAAGGTCTATACTGTACTGTTGTGAATCAATTTCGCTGAAAAACTTACCCTTTCCATCCTAAAAACGTGACTTTCTTGAGGTGAGGAATTCAATTCCAGCAGAATGTTAAAAGTTTCTGTTTTGACCGCTCTACTTCAATATTTACGCTAAATCCACTGGTTGACTAGCGTGAAGATAGTTCTCCGGAATCCATCTTCGTCTCCCGAGTTCAGTTAACCCAGGGGTCGGCAAGCCGCGGGGTCGGCAACCCAGCCTTATGTTGCGGCTCCCTGTGGCTTTGGAAAATAAATAATGAGTATTCAATTTAAGTGTATTTTATTTTTATTCGCTTTTTTTTTTTAATTGTAGTTCAAAATTTGAAGATTATTGTGATCTTGTAACATTAAAATACAATGTATTTAATTTTTGCTGCTCAAAATATGCGTCACAAAAGCCGGTATATGCCCGCCAAACCGCTGTGTACTTATCAAGCTTTTCGACCGCAGGTAGGCTAAGCATGGATAAATATAAGAAAAGAAAAATATGTGAAGAAAATAGAACATATAATGATGCCTGGGCAGACTTATTTGCATTTATGAAGGTGACATCTTACAGCCCGGATTTACAGACGCTTTGTGCTGAGGTTCAGGAGCAAAAGTTTCATTAACCAGGTAAAATAAATATTCTAATCAGATATTTTGCTAATATGTATTGTACATTGTTCAGTGAAATAGTGCGGGGTTTTTTTTCAATTTATTTTT
This sequence comes from Distichodus sexfasciatus, assembly GCA_032718565.1. Classification (NCBI taxonomy): domain Eukaryota; kingdom Metazoa; phylum Chordata; class Actinopteri; order Characiformes; family Distichodontidae; genus Distichodus; species Distichodus sexfasciatus. The sequence continues at coordinate 6,441 of JAVGVS010001173.1, forward strand.
AAATTTCAGGTCGACGCTCCGGTAGCCTACAGACGATGAAAGGATTGCGGTATGCGGCAATTTTAGTTTGCTGCATGGATACTTAAAGTTTGGCTTTTTATTTCATTTGAAAGAGGCCTTCAACTCAGCATGTTTTTTTTACAGAGTTCTAAATGTTCAAAATGTTTTCTTTGCATAAATAAAATTTCACAAGCAAAACACTAGCCTAGTTTTGTTTTTGTTTTTTTATAAATAGCATAAAAGTAAAAAAAAAAAAACCCAAAAAAACTACGGAAGCATAATGCGTTCACTTGAGAAAAAATATGCTCTAAGAAATTGAGAAAAAAATGCTCTGTTTTTCTGAATTAACAAGATAGTTTTCATGAAAAAAAGCTCTGTTTTCCTGAATTAACCAGATACAGTTTTCATTTTTTTAAACCCCCCAAAAACACTGCAATGTCCTGCAGATCAGAATAGGCTTTCCGTCAGAACAAGCGCAAAGTTTTGAGGTGCCTGCGCAAAGTCTACAAACTAATAACAATATCTCAAACCCAAACCAAAATAAAACATTATTGCAGTGAAATCGAGCTCTAAAGTAGGCGAAATGAGAGCTTTTGAGGTTAATTCAGAAAAACAGAGCGTGTTTTTTTTTTTAACATGAAAACTGTATCTCGTTAATTCAGAAAAACATTGTTTTTTTATTTTATTTTATTTTAATTTATTTATTTATTTTTTTAACATGAAAACTGTATCTCGTTAATTCAGAAAAACAGAGCAGAATTATTTTTTCTCAAGTGAACGCATTACGCTTCCATAAAAAAAAAAACAATATATGCAGTGTTATCTTCATTTTAGATGTCAAAAAGGATTTGCGGCTCCCGGTGTTTTCTCTTTTGTGGAAACCCGGTCCAAATGGCTCTTTGAGTGTTAAAGGTTGCCGACCCCTGAGTTAACCTAACGCAGGTAGGCTATCCGTGTGGCTGTGAATGCAGCGTAGGCAACCGTAAATACAAACGTAGCCACGACCGCACCGAGCGTCTGTGAGTGCTACGGCGATAGTCAACTTCGACGGCAGATTTCTCCGTTTCTCACTTGGTGTGACAGGAGAAACCCGACTCCTTTGAACGTTGATATCTCAGTCATATGTCGTCCGATTCATTCGATATAGGTATCGTTTTGAAGCTTGATTTATGCCCTTTCATGACAACATAATAACTCAATTTTGAAAATTTGCGACAAGCGACTGGTTTTGCCGTGGAGGGTCACATTTGAAGTTTCAAACTAAATACTTACAGTAATGGTAGTAGAGTCTTGCTGTATCATAACTACACACTACAATTTGGATTTTTCCTCCTTAAATTAAAATAAGAAATTCTGGATGTTGGAACAAAGGAAACTCAAGAGCTCATACTCATCAGTTTCCAGTTTTGTTTTTTATTTTAATTTTTGCAACTTGTCTGTTTTAGCTGCTTTTCTCCAAAATCCAGACTGCTGATTTTTTTTCACAATCTTGTTACTAACTTTTTCGCTTGAACTCGCTTCTCACATGTGGGGGGGAAGAAAAAACGTAGCGGGGAGTTTCAAAATAAAAGCCTGTCGTAGAAATGACTATACGTTATGGTAGCGTTGGGTTAGTGAAGTTGACGTAGTGATATTTTGGGATTAATGAACATGTTAGATCAGGCTTAGTGAAGCTTGTCTGTCATGCCAGGAGCCGGTATAGTGGCGGGCTTTAGTATTTCCATAGCCAATGGGCGCTTACCTCACGACAGACGTTACAATATGTGTCGAATCGATGTTTTCATTTTGGATCGATGCTATGGGATCGTTGATGAGTGAATCGACGTATCGATGCAGATCGATATATCATTACACCCCTAGTAGCTACCATGCGCAGTCAAGGATATTTAAGCGGATTTCTCAATCCTTGTCAGCCCGAAGATTAAAACCTGCACAGCACAATCATTAATAGCAAATTTCACTACACTGGTGGCCAGACGTTTTACACTTCAGCTACACAGTTTCTCGGTTGGCGTTCAGGATTACAGTCCACCATGAACCCTCATGTCTGTGTAAACTTCAATGCACTGTTAGAAATGACTTTTGTCTTCCAACAATCACAATGTGTCCTCCGGTTGAACTCTTGCTTACACAAAGCACTTACCATAAAACTGTCGTGTGGATCAGACTTTTATGGCCTGAGAGCAGGCACGGAGGGTCTGTGGGGGCAGCGCTGTTGATAACCAAGTTATCCTGAATGTGTGCTTTGCTGGGATTCCTCAGGCTATGCAGTGCAGCAGCTCTTATCTTTGGGATGCTTTTGGAGGATGAGGTTATGGTACAGAAACTTCAGGAATGGACCCAGCAGGACAATGATCTTTGCTGGGCCTTGGGACAGCTTCTCTCTAACGATGAGTCCAGCGTTGTTCTAAACGCAGCCGGAGCTGTAGCATCGCTGGTAAGACGATCCAGTTCTGAAACGTTCCCTGTTTTTTCAGTGTTAACTTGCGCTGTTGTTGAGATCTGGTACTATGTTCAGTCGGGCATCAGTCAAAGAGCCGACAGTGTTTTAAGACTGTCCTAAGATATAAATCAGTGAAATGATGAGTGTGTTTAATTGCATATAGAGGATGAAGGTATGATCTGATCCCAAGTCACTTGTGGAGATGCTTTGATGTCCATGTCCATGTCCACTTACGATCCGATCACGCAAAAAACACATTAATGCCAGGTGTGAACCGAGTCTTAGCGCCACTGGAACCCTAACCCTAGTGCTTAACTCTAGCTCACTGGAAGCATATTCCAAGTCGGTCAAGCATCAATCTTGTGCTCTCTCTCACCTCTAGGTGGAGACACCGTCGGGTCGCCAGTGGCTGCTCCAAGATCTTGATGTGTTCAGTCGGGTGTTGGAAAGCGTATCCCGTCTGCTGAACCACGAGAGGGAAAGCACCATCAACTCGGCCGCTCTCATTCTTGCACGACTCTCTCTATCTGAGGTGGCCTGTCAAAATGTTTTATCTCACCCCTTGGCCTCCAGGACCTTTAAACACTTAGCGCAATGTCTGTCCCACAGCCACACAGGTCAGTGCACTTGAGCAGAACCCTCATTTCTTTAATCCCTGCGATCAAGAATGACTTTATTGAACTGCTACACACTTTCTGGGGTCTTAATACTTCATTGGTGAACTCGAATAGTGTGTAGCGGAAGAATTTAGGCAGAATACCTCATGGATATGGATCGTTTCAGTTTACACAATAGTGGGTTTTTTTTAAAAATACTTTGCCGGCCGACGTAAAATTAAACTTCATTACAGCGAAAGCTGTGAATGAACACATTTGAGAAAGTGTCAGTGTGGTAGAATGCAAAAACCTTGTTGAAAACCTTACTTGACCACTGTAAATTTGCTTTTAGACACTGCGATGAACGCTGCCTTCACTATCGGACGCTTGTGTGCAAATGAAGAAGGCCGAAGTCTCATCCTAGCTGAAGCCAAAGCGCACAGACTGGTGAGAAGGAGATGCATGAGACTTGCCTATGCGTTTGATTTCAAAGTACTCACCGATGCGCTTAGATGCTGCAGTCTGCTCAAACTCCAGATTTTCAAATCTGTTAACACCCAGGCCTAAACAGAAGATACTCTCATCAAAATGACACATTTTGTTTGCAGAAGGCTCTAACAGTGCCTAAACTTTTAAAACATGCGACAAAAGCTAAGCCTTCAAACAGCACAACTTGCAGCCAAATGTATCCACTCTTAGAAGCAATCACTACACAATTTACAGCAAAAGACAAAATACGGCAATCGCCGTGAAACAGTGCAGCATTGCTTGTGCTTGCCTTCATGCCTGTGCCATTTGATGACTTCACGTGTGCCAAATTGACCATCTTGTTAAGAATTTGAAACCAATTTGATTGATTCCGTGCCATTCTTTTTTCCAAACCGCAGCTGCAATACTGTAAACTGGGATAAAATCTATTCGCTCACGACAACTACGGACTACGCGTTATCGTCCATATCAATATAGAGCAACGCAGAGATGGCACCTTCTATAGACTGATCGCTGATTGAAGGTTCATGTGATGGAGAGGCAACAAGGTGCTTTAGATGGTTAGATGGTGGAATAGATGGTTTTTGTTTGGTTACCGTAGTTAAGACAATGGAGTTTGGGCTGCTTGAATGGGATCTGTGTTAACTTGTTTGCAAAGGGGTGTAAAAAAAAAGTGTGAATCCAATGAAAAAGTGTTAACGAGAAAAACTGTAATACAATTAGATCAAATAGTCATTATCATCATCATATTTTTTAGAGCATGCCACGTGTAGCCACATATAGCTTCACACGGGTAAAAAAACAAAAGTACGCATAAAAAGACACATCCACTAATGATGAAAGGCATTGGAGGTCAGAAATTTTCGTCCTGTTCCCATTCGTTTTCTCACATTCTGTTCTGGACTTTGCTGAGTCCATTCCACCTGTCGATCAACCAGGTGACCCAAGTTTTAATCCAAATTTACGGTATGGCAGAGGAGTGTTTCATCAAGTGTCAAGCAGACTCGCACATAAAGATTCTTCGTGGGACTGTGTGAAAATTGATTGCGCAGTTCGTAATAAATGTTATGGCCAATGGCAGGGACGGACCGGCAGTCTGTGCGTTCTGGCAAAGTCTGACCTGTTCAATAACCAATAATCAAGATTTAGCGAGTCTAACAGCCCACAACAGGGGGCAGGAGGCGCTAATATGTTAATTTGTCGAGTGTAAAACCATAGGGAGGCCTAAAAGTCCAGTTGGTGGGCTATTTGGGAGAAAGTCCAAGGCCGTTTTTTTAGACCCAGTCCGTCCCTGGGCAACGGTAAGTTTAAAACTAAGCTTGGTGGAAAACCTGTAGTATTTACTTCACCGATGCTAGGCGCGCTAACTAGAGTAGCAGGTTGCAAATGTTTATTTCCAGTCTTTTACCTTGAATTTAGCATAGAATTTGGGTTGGGGTCGGGGTTGGGGGGAGAGATGGGGATCACCTGCTTGTCATCGGGCACAGCGGGCGTCAGCTAGAGGAGGAGTGCGGAAGGGGGCGCGTCAGTCAGCGCTTCACACCGCATGGGGGAGATCTTCACTTCTGTCTTTGACGAGACGTTATCGAAACGCTGGTTTAGCGGTAACCGGCCCGTGCCTACTTACAACTGAAGCTGCGATTGCCATTAAACGGTGCAATCTGAATAGTTCAATAAGAGGTCAGGGGTTGAAATCCAGCTCTGTCCTGCTGCCAGGCCCGTGAGTAAGACCCTTCCTCTAGAGAGACAATAATTAGCAAATGCAAGTTGCTCTGAAAATACAGAAAAATAACTGACTTGCTGTTGATTTTAACACAGGTCAACAGTCTGCAGGCTCTTTTGTCCAGTGGGGCAGGACTGGAGGTGAGACAGACAGCTTGTTTTACTCTGAGTTGTTTGGCATCTGAGGAGAAAGGCCATGCTCTGCTGACGGAAAGCCCCGCATTCCCTGCTTTGTTGGACGGTCTCCTGAGCCTGCTGCGAAGTGGAGACCCCGACGCTACTTGGTTTGCCGCTATGTGAGTTTCTCAAAAAGAAAGAAATTGAGGCCAACGTGAACATTATGAACGTAATCTAAACAAGACGCAATCACTGGAGAGCTCGTCTTCCATCTCCGTTTCTCACTTCGCACGCGTTTGACTTTTGGGGTTGATGTTAAGTGAAACTTTTCATGTTCTTTCTCCGGGATCTTCTGCTCTAAGGGAAAGGCCATAACTGCTAACTGTCTTTCTGCCTTTGTCTCTGGTTGCTCCTCAGGACAGTGAGATTCCTTGTTTATCAGCCTGATGGAGTGATTCGGGTCAGACAGCACAGTGCTTTGGAAGAGCAGCTGAAGGTGAGTAATATTTCAGTCATATTTCATGTACATCAGTGAGCCATCTCAAAGCTGGAAATGAAGGATTGCTCCTTTAAAATTTTCAGGCACGATATATGAAATAGGACTCAACGACACGGCCGTACACCTTTCCAAGTGTGTTACGTTTCTCTGTTCTTCCCTAGTTTCTCTCACAGTCAGCAGCTACAGGGCAGGAGCTTCAGGAGGAGGTCAGCGCATGCCAAAAGAAACTCAGACGCCTTCCCAAACCCTCTCCAATTGAAGTTCAGCACCTTCACTCCGGAGCCTGCATTGCGTCCTGGGAGAGACTTAAGCCAGACAGTGGCCTTGAAGTCACCTACAGGTAAGAGGTGTATGTGGTGTTTTGACCGCACCTTTAGCGTTCAGCGTTCACCATTTAACAGCAGTGAGAACTAACTTTCTTTCTCCTCAGTCTCTTTAATGGAGATACTGCGTTGTACAGAGGAACACAGTGTCAGTTCAACTTATCTCAAGCCCACATTTGGTCTAAACCGTCCCTTTCTCTGCGCCTCAACCTGTCTACCGCGGATGGTGACGCCAGTCCCTTTAGCGAGCCGGTGGAATTGACTGCAGAGAGGGTGGGAATGAGACCAGGGGCTCCGCGGGAGCTGCGCGTGATTGGCTGCACCGCCACTCAGTTGCAGCTCTGCTGGGCGAAGCCAGAGGGCGATTTTAGGCCCAAATTGTTCCACGTCTACTGTGATAATGTTCTGGTGGAAACCACCGACGAGACGGAGTAAGTTCTGTCATGCTGCTCATTCATAATTCATGTTATATGCTGATTACTTGGCAGCTCTTTGCCTAAAATATTGTAGTTATAATCAGTGGATTGTTGTGGTTTTTATGTACGTTTAGATCTTGCATTTCAGGACTGCCGTTTGTTTCTCTCCCAACAGGTCAGTAGTGACCTCTCTGGCTCCCAGCACTACATACACAGTAAGTGTTTGTGCGCTGGGTCCGGGAGACTCGGCAGGTCCTCGTTCCTGCATTACTGCACGAACCGCAGAGTGTCGCGAACACGCTCCCAGGAACCTGACCGTGGTGGTCCTGGGACGTCATGAGCTGCACATCAGCTGGGGGGCACCGGCCACCCCTTTGGGTCGCTTGTTCAATTACGAGTTGCGTCTGAACGGATGTGTGGCATACCTGGGTACGGAAAGGGCACACAAGGCTCGGCGGCTCACGGCTAACACCGCGTACACCTGCACAGTAACAGCCATCACCTCCAGGGGGCGCTGCCAGAGCAAACCTGTCACCAAAAGAACGGCCAAGGATGAATATTTGAACACAAGCAGGTGAATGAGAGTAATGTGTCTAATAGCTTTCTTTTTGTTCTATTTTACGTTCTGAGAACCTTTAAGCGTTTGGATAAAAAAATTAAAAATGTAAAGAAATTTACTGAATCGATCTCTCTACATTCTAAGGCGTTCTCCCAGTCAGCAGCACTCCTCCCAACCTTTAGGACCTCCCGCAGCGGTCCGAGACGAGCCCGAGCTCAATAATAAGGGTCGAAAGTCTTCATCGCTAAGATCCATCCCCAAGATTCAACAGACTGTTCACAACTTTAGAGACCCTGACCTCAGAAAAGAGAGGAACAGGTAGAATTGCATTGCTGGCATCTATTTTTGGAACCTTTATATTTCTTTGTTTCTCATCATTTTTCACTCGTAACGTTTTGGAAGACGCTCTTCTCCAGTCTCCCTGGAGCAATCTGTAGTTAGGAGCCTGCTCAGGTGTTCTGTAGTCGTAGTGCTGGACACAGCCTGACTCAAACCCACAACCTCTTTGTCCATAACTACTGTATGTATCCTAAAACTACACCACAACCACCACCACCACCACACTGGGCGGAGTGCTTAGTGGAGAATTCTTGGTCCAATAGATAGTGACTGGTATAAAATAGGGGTGCACCGATCCAACTTTTTCAGTTCCGATACCGACGCCGATACTTGGGATTTGGGTGTCGGCCGATCCCGAATACCGATCCGATACCAGTTGTTGTTTTGGGTTTTTCAACCTTTACAGCCCTAAGAGAATTTGGGGCATTTGTCTATACCTTTGTTTTTGTTTTGTCTGTAATAAAGGGAAAGATTTGACTGAACTAGAACGTTTTAGTGAATGCCGGACTTCACTGCGAGAGATGCGCGCTAACAAACAGCGCTGTTAAGGAAATGAAACAGTATAATCGCGTTTAATTCGATTTTGGGGTTGTAGTTTGTAGCGCCACTTGTTCTGCTCATTGTCACTTCTATATGTAGGAATTACCGCGAACATAGGACGAATTGAGCATGCGCGCGTACGCAAACGCAGAAAAACCTACAATTTGCAGATCCAGCGATTTGAGTCGTGATCAGACCGATATCCGTTCCACGTGTCGGATCGGTCCCTAGTTTAAAAAAAATGCTTTCCATCTTCTATTAAGTGATGGTGTCTGTTGGATAACTGTTCATGCTTGTCAGGTTGCCCCCCATGTCTGTGCCAGCCCACGCTACGGAAAAAAGCAAACCTTCTAACCTGACATCTGAGGTAAAAGTGTGCCAGTATGGAATTCAATTTAGAAATCTTACTTGCAGAGTTATTATTTATGAACATAGAAAAATTATATTCCAAAGCCAACCCAAGAGGACCAGCATTCAAGCGATCGTTCATTCAATTTTTCTCTGTTTTATAGATTTCACAAGTTATTGCGACCGAGTTGGATATTGATGGGCTACAAAGTAATGCTGCACACAAATCACATATTGGAACATTTCCAAAAGACACTCCCAACCATCTTACATTTCTTCGGTCACACGCTCCCACCAAGGATGTTCACACACTCCAGTCATCACATTGCCGCTCACCTTCCCACCCACCACTCGCACAACCCAGGCGAAAGGTTAACCCAGGTAAAAATCTGTATTCTTATATCCGTATTTTTTATATTTTGTCGGTCAAACAGATATATATATATATATATATATATATATACGTATATGTACACACTACCAGTCAAAAGTTTGGACACACCTTCCCATTCAATGTTTTTTTCTTTATTTTTATTACTATTTACATTGTAGATTCTCACTAAAGGCATCAAAACTATGAATGAACTGTGTAAGGGCTATTTGACCAAGAAGGAGAAAAGTGTGAAATAACCCAAAACATGTTTTATATCTTAGATTCTTGAAAATAGCCACCCTTTGCTTTGATCACTGCTTTGCACACTCTTGGCATTCTCTCATTAGGCTTCATGAGGTAGTCACCTGAAATGGTTTTCCAACAGTCTTGAAGGAGTTCCCACAGATGCTGAGCACTTATTGGCCCTTTTGCCTTCACTCTTCGGTCCATCTCATCCCAATCCATCTCGATTGGGTTTGGTCAGGTGACCGTGGAGGCCAGGCCGTAACAGCACTCCATCACTCTCCTTCTGGGTCAAATAGCCCCACTTACACAGTTCATTCATAGTTTTGATGCCTTTGGTGATCTATTAGCAATAGTAATGAAAATGAAAAAACATTGACAGGAAAAGTATTATCAAGCCTTTGACTGGTGGTGTATATATTCCCTACATCTATACAAATTGACTTGCATTGCATTGGAGTCCACGAACAGTAGTTTTTATGTATAGTCAATATCTTTAAATTGAAATTAAATCATAATATCAAAAACAATTGAATCATTCCATTCTGTAGTCTTGCTGCAGCAGTATTATGGAAGAAATACTTATGAACAAAAGAAGACTACCACCCACATTAGCCAACAGGCGATATGCCAGTTTTTTTAGTAACTTTCGAGATGTGTTTCTTCATCATTCTATATGTCTGGATTTTCAAATGGATTTGGAGAATTCTGTTAAATATTTCATATAATAACGTTCTGTTTACGTTTTGCTTTAGTAGAGAGGGTGAGACTGCTCCAGCCTGTCTCCTATAACTGGTCTGAACTAGACCGAACCATGCCAGGAACACAACAAATCATGACCAAAGGTATGGTATGCAGATTTAATATTTGCCTTTAACAGAAGTGTAATAAGACTGTTTAAACTACTGTGTAAACTACATGATGTACTGCCTGGGGAATATACACAAACTTTGCTGTAATGTTCTGACTAATGGTATTTATTTTTCTCATTCATTTTAGATCTCCAGTTGGGTCAACAAAGGGCTGTCCGTTGAAAGGAAGAAACTGCTGTTCATCACACTTACTGAAATAAAGAGGTTGGACATGGCATTTCATAAGTGACTTCTATTATTATTTGTGGGTTCGGAAACTGTTGTTTTTTAATTAGCAGTGATTACAATCTGTTAACTGCAAGGAGCAGACTAGAGCGATAATTTCCTAAAATACAGATTAAAGTGTTTTACCTATTATGAAGTGTTAAGTGGGAGTAAACTGCAATGCTTATGACAATTTTTCAAGTAAATCATCACAAATTGGTTTCTCAAAAAGTGTCCATATTGTAGACAATTATTAATCACTTTGTACATCGTCTAAATGCCATATTCTGCCAGTTCATAATTCAGAGGTACAAGGTAGTTGATCTGCTGTGAGTGCAGAATACGTACGCTGGGTAAATTTAATACGTTTGAGTCCTAGACTCCCTAACAGGCCAGCGTTTTCCACGAAGTAATAAATGTTAGTGGCGCAACAAGGCAAGTAAAGTGAGTGATTATTTATCATTGTGGGCCTGGCACAGCACAGCACAGTGCACCTGCATTTGACCCATCTACGAAGGAGCAGTGGGCAACCCGACATGGCAGCACCCAGGGGCAGTGCTTGGGGAGCGGTATGTAACTGCAGTACCTCAATCAAGGCCCACTTTTATCGGCCGGGATTAAAGCGGCAACTTCGTTCCTGAGGACCGCCCTTCTACTGCTCAAAAATATAATAATGTAATAATTAATAGTAGTAAAATACTCAAAAATATTTTACCATTATTTATCTACTGTCTCTTTACCTGACAGAAACCTAATATAATAATGAGTTAAATAATAAGGCCGTTTTTAAATCACTGACGACTCCCACACCAGAGTCCTTTGTTTCACATCATAAATGGAAAATGGCTTCTCTGGTGCTGTCTTATAAGTCATCAGCTTTGTTTGCGGAAGTTCGACAAGGGAGTTTAAACTTGGGTTCACTTTGATCGCGCATCATGATGTGTGTTTTAATGCAATAAAATCTAAACGCCGCAGATCGCTCCGGACTCAGAAAAGTTGATGGCGGCTCTGGTGGAGAAGCTTACCCGAGTCGTCTTTTAATGTTATTGCGGTACTAACAAAACCTTACAGCTGTACATATGGCGTTAAGTTGAAGGAAATATTTGAATATTGATAAATGGATTTATGTTACTACTCAGGGACACAACAATATACTATACCAGTCTCGTGCATTATGAAAGACAGGAAGGCTTCCTAATTGAATTAAGTATATGAGAAAATGAATATATATATATATATATATATATATATATATATATATATATATATATATATATATATATATATATATACATATATACACACAATTGCTTGAAGTGGGCAGGCGCTCACGGAAAATTAAATTCCTGCACTTATTTTTTAAGCCACGGTATATATATATAATATATGTATATATATATATGTGTGTGTGTGTGTATGTAATGTGTAAAAAAATAAAAGAGTCCACATAATTTCTGATTAAGTTGATTTTACAATTTGTGGCTATACTGTATGTCTGTGTAGAAATATACAAATATAACTGCCATGCTTATGTCAAAATTGAAATATTTTTTTTTTTTGCAGGGGAAATGATCTTCTCTGTTGCTCCTTACAGAGAGTAAATGATCTAAATCAACCTGGAAGTTGCAACATACACATGTATTGTTTTACTAATATGTCATATAAAGAATAAGGTCCAAAGGTCCACGGCATCCTCATTTGCTGACGTCTGTTTCCTCTAATCACCAAATTAATTCAGACGAAGAGGTGTTGGAATATAATGATTTAAAACAGAATTGCAGTTATATATTATACATTTTCACTCACAATACATATTACAAAGTTGGTGAATGAAAAAAATGGTCTCATTTTTTTAAATATATATATATATATATATATATATATATATATATATATATATATATATATATATATACATACATACACGTAATAAGTACACTTCCTAGAATAGGAATCCATCTAAGAGAGGGTTGTGTCTATTTTCTCATATTGACACCCCATGTAGGTACGGCCAGCCTTTTCTTTGCACAACTCGCTCTCCAAAAGCGACTGCCCCATCCTTATCCCCTCCAGTGGAACCTCCTGGTGTCTGTAGGTAAGTTACGGACCTACTGCACTGGAAAATTGCGGTATTTACAGTATTAGGATTTTTAGTGCCTTGAAATTGGGGTATTTGGAAAGAGTGAATCAATCTAGAATGATTTTATATTGGATTTCATCTGCATATAAACATGGACATCATTTTTAAAAAGTTGGAAAATAACTTTTCTCTGAAGAGGTAGATGCTGGAGGTAGGATTTGAACCTACAGGCTCTTGATCTGATAGTCCAGCTTAAATACTCCCAGAAAAAGAGGTAACATCACTACAGATTAATCTAAATGAGGAAAGGGACCACGAGATGGCGGTCGAATCTGACACACTCCTCTTGTAGATCAGTCAAGGAAAGATAAGAATTTTTCCTTTCGTATCAAGCAGCAGTAGTTTGCCTTACTTGACATTGCATGAAATGATCCATTTTGCAGCCGTGTTCATTCCTTTGGCTTCCAGCCTGGTATTTGGTCGTTTATACAGTAACACGCATTAAATGTCCTAGAACCTTGATATGAGATTGTAAACTCTCTATATGGTCAGTTGGTGTCATTGTTCTCAGATGTTTTTTTTTTCTCGCTCCTCCCTCAGTGACCTCCTCTGTGTTCAGCTACTCCGTGACACGCTGGGAGACGAGGAAGTGCTCCGAGCTATGGGTGTTTTTAGAGACAGGAGGCCTTCCTGACCCAAAGTCACCTGGTATGTATTTATCTGCATCAATGTTGCCTTTGATTGTTAATCAGCAGAGAAGTCTGTTTTTGAGAATCATGTTACTGTCACTTTTTTTAGGACATAACGTCTACTTTAACGTCCGCGTTAACGTCCAGTTTTGAGGCCTTAACACAGCATAAAATTACGTCTTAACACATTTGGGCGTCTTAAAACTACCTGTTAACACATCCAATTTGAATGTCTTAAGACGTTTGGACCTTTAATGCATCCATGCTATTGGTTGGCATCGACATACACACCCACTTTGTAGCAGGGACTACGTGTGTGCAGCACACGGCCTCTGCGTTGCGGTGACGTGGGCTCTACGTTGCGGTCCTGTGAGTCCTGCATTGTAATTACGTTAAGGCTATGTACATATTACGTGTCTTAAACGTAACTGTGATGTATTCGGCACAGTGCATTTGTTGGAGGGGTGAATCGTGGGTTTATTTCAGCTTTTTCACTAGAGGTCTGCCAACTGCTGAAAACCAGCAGCCAAATTTTGCAGTCTCGGGAACGGATCGGGCAGTGACAGTGAAGCAGCTACCTGAGGTCATTGTGAAAAGGGCCTACCTTACATTGCCATCTAGTGACTGAGCAACATTTTTCTCTTCTTGCAATGATTGTCTGCAGGGCTTCGCCTCGAAAACTGATGAAGACATTCAAATTGGACATGCTAACATGTAGTTTTGAGTCGTCTGAACGTCAAAATTGGACGTGTTAATGCGGACGTCAAAGTGGACTTTATGTCCCAAAAGGCCTATTGATAGCAAGTAAAACTGTTCCTTTTTTTTTTACTACCAAGAACTTGAGTCAAAATACAGTATTGTTTGTTTTACAACAATTGTTGTATTTTTTTTTAATGGAATCAAGAATTAAGAAAACTCGATGCTCAACAACTCAATTCCAGAATGTTTGGAAATTTGCTTCGAGCCGCAATGTGGACGCCTCTGAAATTAAACAACAAAAAGATAAACTACATAAGCTCAATAAAACAGACGGGAACATCTCACTTCAGTTTGCAGGCTTTGTAATGAATTTGCCAGGTGGTCTTTGCCGGAGTGTCGCTATGATTTTAGGTTAATGGATCAATCATAAATTGTGAAATAATAGACTGGAAATACATTGAACATACGCCCCAGGGATCACATGACTGAATTATTGTCTACTTTTCACACATTCTCCCACATTGTTATCTGATGTCTTTACTTTTGGTTTGCATATCAGTTAAACCTAATAATGTCATTTCTTTCTGTGATCTAGAGGATGGGGTTCATAGTCTTCAAAAATCTACAGACCCCAAAGTCACGAAATATGGAGATACGATGGAGTAGATCACTACCGACACGGCAAGATGTTTGGTACATCTCTGGCACTCATACAGTACCAATTTGTCTCTATGGTTGAATGTATTAGTTGCAATTTACATTTTGTATTATTTTGTGATGGATTTAAATGTATTCATTAAATCTTATTTAAAGTCAGACACCTCTCAATTATTGTTTGCTTTACTTTACTTAATGAAATACTTAAATAAACATTGGTCATTTTGGCGTACACAAGTACATGCTTATGTTTTAAGATGTAAACTACATTGTCATGCATACATATACTCTTAGGCTTCGAGTTTTAGAAATTGAACCTCGATATTTGACCTTATTCAAATGCACTGAAAATGTAAATACGCACAATTTTAAACGGTTGGCCATATGAAGTTGGATTTTGGGAGGATACCCAAAACAAAAATTACGTAGAGAAAATGATTTCACAGCTAACAGAGTTATTTTTTATTGTTTATATTGACTTCTTATTTTTTGTTAATGAAACTTAACAAAATGGTAAATGGTTCCAGTGATGAAAACAGACCTGACCGTGATTTTGCCAAAATCACTTTTCAACACTGACTTTCTTGAGTTTTTTCAACCAGAAAAAAAATCAAATTATGTAACACTGCCAGAAGGGATTACTGCTGAAATAAGACAGTGGAAGGGAAGATGTGAATGTGTGTGTGTGTGTGAGAGAGATAGAGAGAGAGAGCTTGTTCTGTCAGTTCTTTATTTAAACAACCAGGCCTATTCAATTCAACCAGACTAAAATGTTGTGCTGTAGATCTTCAGGCAATCTCAGTCTTTCTCAAATTATATCCTTAACTAGACTGTTGTCGACAAGCACATTTCCAGACAAGCACTTTAATTAACCAATTAAAGACCTTCGCACTGATTAACATGAAAGAGAAATCACAGTGTAATATTACTATGGTAAACATGAGTTTTTTTTATATTTAAAAAATGTACGTGTAATATCCAACCTTCAGTGGTAGGGTAATGCAGACACAGTTGTCAGTGCAGATGAGAGGAAGGAATAGTGAAAATGTAAATACTTCATGTCATGACCCAATTTGGGGAAACAAAAGGCTGCTTTTTTGTAGGCTTAACCCCTCTAGCTAAGAAGAGGGACCAAAGTCCAGTATGGTCCTACAGTGATTAAAAACCCTCTTATGGCTTCTAAAAGCCCAGAATTAATGTCATGGCCTGGTTATTCGACTGCCACATAGATGCGTTTGTAAGCAGATGTTTGAAAGTCTTGAAACCAACTTGATGTTGGCATTCAAATATACTGTAAGTTGTGACACAGTATAAAAGAAAAACTGTACTTGTATATGTTGTTGTTGTTGTTGTTATTATTATTATTATTACGCTATACCTTAATAACTGAACAGCTTATTCAAATGGAGAAAGTCATTTTAGATTCTGCTCCCCCGAATCTATCACGATTTGTCAAGTGAGAGATACAGACATGACGTGTGTGTGTGTGTGTGTGTGTGATTATCCACAATTGCACATCACAATGGGAGCAACACGAAAGAGGATAGTAGCCAGTGCAGTGCAGGACAACTGACCACACAGGAGACCAGTAGATAGCTACAGTGGTAAGTGGAACTAAAAAGCACAGTCCGACATTCTCGGCTGCCTCTACCGTCTCTCCCAAGCATCACTGTCACCATGTATCCCAACACTGAACATTTGCCAAAGGAAATCAATATCCACACCGAACACAGTCGATGTTCTGGTGCAAAAGAGCTCATTGGCTGCCACAGTTGCATGTGTGATGGCTTATTTTTAGATACAGCCTGGGGGGAGAGTCATAAATCAATTATAGACTCAGGCAATTAGTTTGATCACACTGCTGGACTCAACTCTTATCTTTGAATTGTGATTCGAAATTGTCTTTTATAAACTATTCAATAGTTGGATATTATCTAGTACATGGCAACACATTTGTTTAATAAAACAAACTGCACTCCTAATACATAACCTCCCTTGGGAAATTTTCCATCACATTTTTAACATTAATTTGCTTTTTTTTTTTTCTTTTTACAATCTTAGGAATGAATCAGACTGCATTTCACTCTATTCTGTATTAGCATGTGACAGATACAGATTTTGAAATCTATTCTGCGGATTAATTTGCAGTTTAAACTCAGGATTTGGGATATGATTGGTCGTTTTGAAGGTCTGTAGGCTTCAGGCTTGCTTTCTCCAAACAGCTCCTCAAATTACGCTGCCGTTACTGCTGCTATTGATTAGTATCGTTTACCTTAAAAACTACACTCGCAAAAGTGAGAGTCGGGGCGTCTGTAGACGACTAGCCGCTTAGAAAAGTGTCTCTCTATAAAAACGGTCGCGCTTTTAAAGATGTCATTTCACTTCGAGAGTCTTTCATAACACTGAGAGGAGAAGGTTGGAGGAATTTACTGGCTGACTGGTATTCAAAAACATAAAGAGTAAAACTCAAACTCATACGTCGCAGCCGATGTAGCCAATCAGCGTGTAGCCAGGCAAGGGTCGACCAATCAGGGCGAAGATCGAGTTGCGCAAAACGTCCCAAGGGCGGGACTATTGGGTGAGGGGGGGAAAAAAACTGTCGCGTGAACTTAAGCGGGACCGTGTGAGGGAATTGGAGAAGAGAAGAATGTGACGGGTGGAAAGTGTGCATAACTGCTTTGATATAGTCAAGATTCCCGGTCGGCTTTCTTGATAGTTGACTTTTACTTTGCGAAGTGTTCACTGATTGTTATTAGTGCTTCGCATCACCTACTTTCACCCGGCTGACAACTTCATGGCTTTGATCGCAACGGAGACTAATTGCAAACGGAACGGACTGAGCGGGACCGGCGTGAGAAAGCAGGACTTTACGAGTAAAACAAGTGCCCTGAAATTAGCAAAAATGCAACCTCACGAAACGGATTTTGCCACTGACGGGTTACCGAAAGCCTTTTTAAATAGCCTGCGGACCCTGTTCGATATTCTGGACGACGGGAGGCGCGGCTATGTGCACATATCCGAGATTGAAAGTCGGTGGCAGGGCGCGGAAGCGCAGGATTTACCTGGCGGCGTGCTGGAGTGTCTCAGGCGGGTCACGCCGCCTCACGGATGTCTAACGTTCGAGCGTTTCGTGGCTGGACTCCGATACTCGATGCTCAATCCCGAAAACGGCACCAAAGCGCATTCGGCCAACCACCAGCAGCACTCCAACTCCAACGGCCCCAAAGTACAAGTGCCGCAAACGCACTGCCATAAGGCGGGAGGCTGCGCCCCGGTCCCGCGCCCCTACGAAAGTAAAGTTCGGCCGCTCGGACCTAGCAATGGCGCCAACACGCACCACAGCCGCGCCTGCTCCTTACAGAGCCGGAGCAGGCAGCACGAAGACGGCGGTTCCGTTTACACCACGTCCAGTAAACACTCCTGCAGCGACTCGTCCAACTACGCCGCCGTTAGCAGATACGGCGGCAGCGGCGGCGGCGGCGGATACGAAAGAACCGGGAGAAGTCTGGAGCGGGTTCCGGTTGTGCCGGTGCGCGGTGCTTACAGATCAGATTCTGTTCGGGTCGGGAAGCAGTCGCCTCAGTCGAACCGGGTCCGGTCCATTGAATCACTTGCACTCGAGTCTTCCTCCTTTCAGAAGCCAAGTAAGTTCGTCGTATTTGCGCATTAGATTTTTTTTTTTTTTTTTTGGAATATCGGGGGAACAAAATTGTTTGAAGTAATTTGTGAGTGAATCAGCGTAGAATAAGAGATAATAGAACAAACATTAAAAATGAAGAAAAAGAGAAAATACCTACACATCGCCTTAAATCGGAGTAAATTGTATCAAATCCATTTCCTTTTAACACAAGCGGCAAAAAAGTGATCAAATATTTCACATCATTTGTTTGGACTATTGCGCATGCGCCTATCACAGTGACGATTCTGAAAAGATTTGTTTTTTTGTGCAGTCCGGGTCTCCAGTTTCTAATTTAATGGAAGATTGGGTCAAGTTTCTGAGCCATTTTATGTACCGCCTGCTTCAGCAACATTGGCCGTGCGCCAAATGACAGCATCACTGCTTAATTGTCCTAGACTTCTGGGAAGGATAGAGGAAGAAAAATGCCCATGTTTATTGCCTTCAACTTTCACTTTCCTGCAAGACCTGGAGACGTTCTTCCCTGTTGTCACTGAAATACTCTTAAGTGATCCCCGCTAATGGGATAAGGCGGGTTATTAGGAGGTCAGATCTTCACTGCTGTTGCTAAAACCTCAGTCTGTCACTCTTGAGTTTAATTCTCTTTCCCCCTGTTCTGAAATCAGCGTCAGCTGTACTCGATCCTTGTTTGAGCAGTTCAAAGTCGGCTCCTAAAACTGCTCTTAGATCAGCAGGAGAGAGCCCCCTGGGGTGTCTGTCACCTTGAGTGTGAAACACACACTGTAAAGGCCAGGTTTGCACGGGGTACTCTCTTGGTTCTTGTTAGCTAAGCTGTGTGTATTATCAGGCAAAGTACATTTACTTAAACAGGTAAGTCACCACGTGAATCCAAATGATGAAAACAGATAAACAAAATAATGTTTTACTGTTTTGAACAGGTTAGAACACTGGTTAGAGAGTTTATGGGATCGTTTGCTTGTTTGCTTTCAATAAACGCTATAATTACTGTGCATTATGATGTAAAAATTCATGATTTCATTCAATTTTTACTCAAAGAATAGCAATGTGCGTTACTGCTCATTTTTGCTCCAGGAAGACTCTGTTATTGGGAAAGGTAAACTGCTTTAGATAAAAGCTTCCACTAAATGGCGTAGGTTTTCCACTAAATGTAAGGTTTTGCAGAAATGCTTGTGTTTAATATACTGGCTCTTATGTTTTCTTAGCATACACCATGTTTCCAATTAAACCAAACAAAGGTAATAAACGTCATGTCCGGAAGGGAGGAACGCAGGAGTGGGGTGAACTATCTCCCAGTGCATTTCTTAGTTACAGGAAATGAGACAAAAGGTTTATATAATAGCTGTCTGGAAGAATTTTCTGTTTCTGTGTGTTACATTTTCATAAACCCCTTCACTGGTGGAGAATGATGTTTATTCTGTGGATGTGTGGAATGTGATGGATGACACATCCGTTTGACAAGCGGTGCGGCCCTGGAATGGTAACATTCCAACCCTTGGCTGAATTAGTGGCTGAGTACAGGCTTTAGATGCTGCCAAAATGAACTGACCAACAGCAAGATTTCAGTTAACTCATTAGATGTCCAGTGGTGTATAGAGCACCAGCATCTCCATACCAAAGTAAAAGTACTGATGTCTCAAAAAGAAAGCGATTGTAATAAAAGTTCTAAAGGTATCTGACGATCGCAGTACCTCAGTATTAAAAGTACTTTGCTGGTATTAGTGAAGGTTTATGATAACAAGAAAAATCTTGCTCTTGTTGAGGATAATTTCTTCAATTTGCTTCTTCACAAAGTATGGCAACTTTGAATAGGTTATCTGTGTGGCAAATAAAAATAAAAAACAGAGCAATGTTTGCCTCTTACGACTTATTTGAGTGCAGTCAACCCTTCGAAGAACCTGCTAAGTCAAAGACAAAATAGTATGTTGTATTAGATTAGTCATGGAAAACGAGAGCTGAGTTCTCCTTTTGCAGCACGACGTGCTTCAATTTCTTCGCCTTACTTGCACATCCTGTAAAACCGAATTGGAGTTAACAGGCTCAGACTCTGAACTTTCCTTCACCCTTAGAAACCGAAAGCTAATCCTAATTTCCGATGAGTTCTTCATTAGCCTGACCCGTGTCCACTCAAGTCGACTTGTGTCTCCACTCACATCTCTTGCACTCTCGCTCCGTCCTCTTCAAGTGTCTGGACCCATAAGTGTGACATGGCCCAGGGGCCGGTCCCAGCAGTGGCTGACGCCGGCTCTTACATCATGAGCAAACAGGCAGGCAGGCACACAGGCCGGGATGGCGGCCGCAGATCCGGGGCTGGGTGATGTAATCCACCCCCTCGGTTCAGGCTGTGGATTTGCACAGATTACCGCACGCCCGGTACTTGAGGCCCGGCTCCTGTGGAACGCTGCCCACCCCGGCTTTCGTTTGGCACTACAATCTACGTCTATAGCACGTTTGGGAGAACGGCCAACGTTGCATTTCTAGATCAAAGATTACATCGGGTAGGTTAATGGTCGCGTTGACCAGAGATATGGTTGTGGAGAAACATCCCACGTAAACATCGCTACGTGTGAA
The DNA here is from genome assembly GCA_032718565.1 of Distichodus sexfasciatus. Lineage (NCBI taxonomy): Eukaryota > Metazoa > Chordata > Actinopteri > Characiformes > Distichodontidae > Distichodus > Distichodus sexfasciatus. The sequence goes on from JAVGVS010001173.1 coordinate 26,875, forward strand.
TAAATCCTAAATCTCGTTAAAAAGCACTTAATAGACAGAATATGTAAATCAGTTTTACGTTGACATTTATGGCATTTGGCCGATGCTCTTACGCAGAGTGAAAAACGTCAGTACTCGTGTGGCCATTTTTATCAAACTATATGACTCTGAAAGGGGAAATGGACAGAACGTATATATTTGAATGTAACAAACGGCGAAACTCACAACGCACTCTACGTTGAGAAAAATTGGTTTTTTAACATAATTAGCTACTTTTTCTCTGCAACCTGTTGTAACAGTTCCCTGTAACTACTATATTAATATTGATAAACAAAGCACAAGATTTTCTCACCAACTCGGCTCCTGAAACTCAGCTTCACACACACACACACGCGCGCGCGCTTCATACCGACACACATTCGCCTCTGTCCTGATCAGACTGGCAAGGGCTGGGCAGTACTGTAGAGCTTGTTGAGGCTTGTCTTTTACAGTTGGCATGCCCCTTTGTGAGATGCCTGGAAAAACCTGATAATCTCACCAAATGATCACCATATTTACATTTAAAGTGGGGCTTCTTTTCAGTCTGAGGTGTCACTTTTGAGTGCTAATTACTCACGCCCAGAGCTCCCACAGGTTGGGCCATTTGTCTGTAAGGATTAACGTTCAACTGTTAGGATTGGGACATAGGAAGTGTCTTTGCACGTGTTGTTTTGTTGTTTTTTGTCTGTAGAAATGGTGATGAATGCTTGTGGATAAGCATTTGTCCTTAATCCAATGTAGATCCTACAAACCGCATAACTACGGCGGCCGTATCTATCATTTTATCGTCTGTCATTTTTGTTATTTGCTCATGCACAGTGTCACACAGACGGAATCAAAGCAACAATGTCATTTCTTTATTAAAACATAATTTGCTCTGATTTGAGAGGCTGCATTTTTAAAATGCAAAAAAAACACACAAATCGCCCATTTTTAAGGCTCTCCAGGGGCGATCGAACAGAACGCAAAACATAGGATTGAGTAAAGACGGCACCGATCCGATACGTGGATCGGAGATCGGTCCGATAACGACTCAAACAGCAGGATTGGGTATCAGTGGCATCTATAGAGTCGGTCTGTAAATGCGCGCACTCAATTCATCAGGCACCAGAAGCAGTGATGGGAATAACGGCGTTAAAATAACGGCGTTACTGGAAAAAAGTCGCTTTGCAGTAACGGGTAATCTACCCAATTACCGTTTCCATCGTTACAACGCCGTTACCGCTATTGACAATAACATGCGGCGCGTTACTGTTATTAAGCTGTTTTCATCCGACCAAGCTCTCAGCTACAGGAGCGGCAAAGCTTTTTTCTTTTCTTTGGTGAGGGGCGAGACAACCGCATAAGGGATGATGATTGGCTAAGGTAGAGTACAAGCACAATTTAATTTAGACCTGTTTGATCGCCAGTTGCAGCCTGTTGATGTGCAATAAATATGAAAAGTTCTAAAACATCTGTTGTGTTTTATCATTCTACTGTTATATACACAGTAATGACCAAATCTACAGTGATATATTAAATTTGACAGGTGTCTCGTCTCACATTGTCCCACAGCGATATTAGAATAATGTCGATTTGTGCACAACGTTTTCTGTTAAAAATGTATGATTTTATTTATATTTAGACTTTTATTTCTTTTAAGTGTCCATTTCATTAATTACACATATTTAATAATCAGTGTTATTACAAGTAATTGAACATACGGCTAAATTTCCATCAAAGGGGGGAGGGGGAATCACATTTTTGACATATTTGAACATTTTTTAAAAATGTAATGCATAAGTTACTTTCCCTGGTAACTAGTTACTTTTATAATGCTGGAACTCAGTTACTAACTCAGTTACTTTTTGGAAGAAGTAACTAGTAACTATAACTAATTACTTTTTTAAAGTAACGTGCCCACCACTGATCAGAAGTGGCACTGCGGTAAAGCTGGTTTATCGTTCGACATTCACACTAATTCGTACATATTGATGTGACAATGAGCAGAACAAGCAACGCAACGCACTCCAACCCCAAAAGCAAACTGGTGCGGGGTGCAGGGTGGCCACAAACTGAAACGGAAGCATTTTCCGAACACAGAACACAAAGCACGCCAACACGGGGTAGAAATGACGGTGGGGTGACAGAGACAAAGGAGACAGACAGGCCTAATTAGGGAACTAACCAACCAGAAACAAATGCAAAGACTAAACAGACTGATTAAATTAAACAAGATACCATTACACCAACAGAGGAACAGGCCTGGACTAAGTGGAGGAGGGAACTAAACAGGAGGCCCCTCGTTTTTGCCTAAATTCCGGAATTTTTCTGAATTCCGTCTTTTACATTATAATCATATTTATTCACCTAAAAAAGAACAATGCGATAGAAAAAAAATCACATTAAACGACTGTTATTCAACTTCAACAAAGTGCTGGGGTTCAGCAGGACATTTTCTGCTTTGGTAAAACATTTACCTGCAAACAACAAAAAACATTCATTTTTTTCGTGCAAAACCCAACGTTTCTGATGTGAGTTTTTGACCGTAAGTGGTTGTCACGTGTTCTTGCGGGTGCAGTCCATCGTGTGCTGGCAAAACGTACAAAAGAGTTGTTCTCCCGATTTATAAAAATCCTTTCTGCTGTAAACTTAGCACTGACACTGGAATTCCGTCATTTTTTTCCGGGCTTCGGTGTTTCCGCGAGCCTCTTCGCCATAGCTGACCGTTGACGTTTCCCCCTCTGTGTCTGTGCGTTTGTGTGTGTGGAAAGCTGGGTCCCGCCTCAACAGGTAACACGTACAGGGGGCTACAGCGGCCAAAATGGATTAGAAACCATCGCCCACACACCGACATCAGCGAATTGTACGACCTTCCGCGTTTTACACCGGATTCCATTTCATTTGTTGAATTCCGCGATTCCTCCGCGTTTTCCGCATGGCGCAAATCACAGTGCCTTACCAAATGTATTTGAGTGATTTAAATAAGTTAAATTGATTGTTGACGTATATGGCGAACGTGAAGCGCAGAACAGCATCAGCGCTTAGAAGAAGCGTGTTCTAATCCCTCATCTGCCAGTCTCTTGCTTCAGAACCTGGAGAGCTTTAACAATCACATACAAATCTCTTCCAAGATCAGCTGTAAAACGAGAGCCCCACACCTCTCGCAAACCTTCCCTCCCCTAAGCTCAAAAGTAAACAGCGACTCCTGCTAACTGTCCCTCCCCGCCGGCTGAAATAACATGCATCTTGTTTTTCTTTCCTTTGGCCCGCCTTGAGATTGCAGTGCCTTAAAAATAACGTTGACGCACTCCGTCAGACTTCATTACCACCAACACTGGCATGAACGAGGTTCGGTTACAAGGATGTCATATTGTACGCTGCTCTCGTAAGTAATGCATTACAATAGCTAACAGCTCTCTTTAGCCCCCTCTTGTGGCTAATAGAGATATAACAGTATTATTATCGTGATCAGTTTCATATTTAGCGTCGTATTTTGCTGCGGTCAAAAACCTAACCGTCAACCACCGAGTAAGGGCTGGTAAAAATTGCATCGAGTGTCAAAAAAGATTCAGATTACAGTCCAGCCATCTTCTCTCTCTTTTCCCATTCGTCTTACAGGTCATCAGGGCGAGCGCGGCGGTCTGCCTCGGTCACAGAGTGAGACCACTACAGGGTTCACAGCATCCCGACGGCACGGACGGAGCCGAGATGAACAGAGACGACACACCATCACTAACGGAGTTGACTACGGAATGGTACGGCGCTGAAGCCTACTTTACTAGTCTGTATTCTGATCGAATTCCGTTACAGCTTGTAAATATGTTTCACGGCTGGATTCAATTCACCGATCAATATCGATTCTCGTTCGAAAACTACCATATCGATTCAAAAATTCGCGGATCCGTCTTTTCCTGCGGCCATGCACTACTTCTCGCGACCGCTCAAGGAGAGCTATAAAAACGTGAGACCGGCGAAACTGAAACCAAACAGAGCCGTGGCTGAAGCTGCTCCGCTCAAATCACCGTCTGGCCTAAAGGCCCATGTTTGGCAACACTTCGGTTTTAAACCAAGTTATTTTCGAACCAAGCAAAACTAGTATTGACGCAAAGAAATCTCGAAATAAATCGATATCGAATCGAATCGAGAACTGAATCGGATCATGACCTTGCGAATCGGAATCTAATCGATTCAGGAAATCAGCAACGATACCCAGCCCTACATTTGAAATGTACTTTTTTAAATGTCCGATACGATAGCGATATTGTAGATTTGGATATCTGCCGATACGATATAAATCCGATACAGTCCGAGTCTTTTTTTAAACATAAAATAATGTTTAAAAAATGTCCGAC
>JAVGVS010001174.1:0-31157 GCA_032718565.1 Distichodus sexfasciatus
TTGAACTGTAAGTTCCACAAAGCTGAAAAAATCAGGGTAAGTAGGAATGGTGTGCACCTTGGCATAGTCTGAAAAGCATTGTGATCGGCCTAAAATTGGCTATATAGCAAAGGAAAATGTTTTTGACCTCTAGGAGTGCTAAAATTGTGCATAAATACAGTACATGTGATGTCATAACAGAGCTTTTATAATTCATATGAAATTCTAGAAACCCACACAATTCTTATATGAACGCTGATAGGGGTTATCTTTTTTATAAACACAACTTAGTTACATAAAAAAACACCACAAATTTCTATTTTCATCTTTAATCCAGTGCTGATGGTTTCGTGCTGTTATTTCCAACTTTTGCTTGGACCCAACTCATTGCCACTTGTGTTTATACTTAAATGTCTGTAATTCTGTTGATTAATAAATAAAATTTATTGAGCACAATTCAAATATATTTTCATTGCAGAGTGTAAAGCAACAAAAACACTTATTGAAGAGGTAATTATTTTATAAACCTGCTGTAGAATATTATATTGAATTTATCCTTTGCCCATCACACAACCCACTTATAATATCAACACTTCAAAGATATGGCTTAAAATCATTACTGTGCTATTTAGATTGGCAACTTCTGGTACTTTAATGCGTTAAAATGAACACTTTTCAATGATTTTGAATAATGCAATAAGTAATGTAAATGTGAATAGAGCAAGTTTGACATTTATAGAATAGTTCAAATTTGAAGATTTAAATAACTGACAAACCTTGCTGTGAGAACTGGTTTAATGTCTATTCAAATATACAAAATAAAAACTAAAGCATTAAATACATATATGCAATAATATGAAAATGTATATAAATGTTACAGTTTAGAAACAAATATGTATATCTTAAAGAGCTTTAGAGGGTACTTTAGCCATGAGGTGCTTCTTGGTGTTCTGCTCTGGCCTAAAAATAATAATGTAACACTTGGGAACAAAAATACAAATAATCAAACCAAAACTTGAAGCTAAAATAGCAAAAATCTCCACAGCAACAGTGAACTTTCCGGGAGAACTGACATATGATGGAATAAAGGTGATCCAAACTGCACAGAATATCAGCATGCTGAATGTGATGAATTTGGCTTCGTTAAAATTATCTGGCAGCTTCCGAGCCAGAAAAGCCAAAATAAAACACAACAGAGCCAAGAACCCGATATAACCCAGAACAGCACCAAAGCCTAAAGATGAACCCAAACCACATTCCAGTATTATCCTTTCTTTATAGTGTTGTAGGTTTTTGAAGGGGAATGGAGGTGATATTGTTAACCACAACACACAAATGAGGACCTGTATGAGAGTAGAGAGCAACAACACTGAGTCTCTGCTGTGGAGAGCCCAAACCATTTCATGACATTACTGCTTACCAGGAAGTGTAGCCTGAAGGCCATTAACACCTAGTGTTTTCCCCAGAACACAGGAGATGCAGAGGGCGAAGATGATCCCCCAAAGCTGTGTGGGCGCAACATACCAGGACCATTTGGGCTGACCGATGAGCGTAAGTGAGCAGAGGAAACACAGAGTCAGTGAAGAAGAGGAGCGGAAGCTGAGCTCAGAGTTGTTGGCCCTGGCGATGGGGGCGTCCTGTGTTTGTAGAGAACAGCAACACACACAGTCATAGAAGAGCACCAGCAACAGAGAGAACACTGTCAGGAGCCAGTGCCTAGTGTCTCATCCCAGGACTGGGAACTCCACAGGTTTTGGGGGGAGGCAGGTGTCTTGCTTGGCACTGGGCCAAGAATCGTGGGGCAGCGTTCACAATCCCAAAGAGTCTATGAGATTACAACAGTAATGTGAAACTCATGTGATATACAGATGTGCTCAATTCTGTATTTGTTTAATAGTTTGACTCCATCTAATTTTAACTTACCTGTCTTATTACTGATCTCCCTTCTGCACATGGTATACAGTCATAGCAGCAGGCCGGTCTTCTTCCCTTCTGTATGGCCTTCCCTGGTGCCTGGATTACAACTCACTTTTTCACACAGACACTGGCAACTAAAAGAGATAGTAGAAATATCATCACGGCCAGGCCACAAAGACAATAAACGAAGTTATTTTAGAAGCTTATTCTTTAAAATACATTTGTTTTTTACACAGCACCTCCATTTGTCCTCCCATCCAGCTGATCGCTTTGGTCACTTGGAACTCCTTCCTCTTGGATTGGGCGAGTCGTGAGGCCGACTGGCACAAAATCCAAGCATCATCTTCCTTAAACTGCCGGTTATGAGCTCATAGACAGCTACAGGATCTCCATTAGAATCAAATGAGACCTGATAACCATTCCTCGTGGTGAAGTTAACTTTCTTCAGCTGGTTAAGTATCTCCAAAGGAAGACACAATGTCATTATAGATGATTATAATTACATATACTGGCTATAATTATATATCTATATCTATACTATATCTATACCGTTTTCAAGAAATATTTTATACCTGCCATGGTGTGAGTGTTAGGGTCTTATGCATGTGGTGTCATTACAGATCACCGTGGATGGCATGTGCTATAAGTATGTAGCTTTGTACACCATGTTGGTGATGCGTAACTGAGACGTGTCTGTATAAGGGTTCTGGAGCGTGCTGACATCCTCAGTACCGCCACATTCCCGTGTGTACATGGAGGACCCCATGTGCCCTTTCAGTCTACAACTGAACGAGCTCTCCCACAATTCTGTTAACAGGGGCGATTTTAGTGCTTGAGCCGGTGAGAGATCTAAAAGGAAACTCCACGAAACCGGAATGACTGAGCGAGGATGGAGAAGCCGGTGCACGGCGCACATGTTTATAGCAAAAATTCGGTTCTATGATCCCGCGTTTGATTGCCAATCCACTGAAGCTTAGGTGGCGGATCTCCGGGCCAGTTCACTGCAATAAATTTCGCATATGCGCCAGCAACGAAAGCAACAATTACCGGGCAGTGGATCTCTGCGGATGATATTCGCCACTCTCTCCAATTTACTTTGCGGTTGTGTCCTGAAATAGGACTCCGAATATTCCACGCAGATCCCCTCCTCTTGTGCAGCCTTCAAGAACGAAGCCATTCCAATATTGCCATAATGGTCGCTGCGCACTGCACCGATCACGTCAGCCAAAATGCTTGACCATTCTTGCCATGGCCGGCTTGGTGGTGGTCACTAAGAGTATGTGGTCTAAAAGAGGCAGGATACTGGGCTTATCGCTGAGACATGCACAGGTGGCACAGTGACTCACCTACTAGGATTTTGATGGCGAATAAAAATATGTTAACACATACACATAAAACCTTACAAGACTTAAGCTGTGAATTAAGAATGAGATTTTGAAGCATTTTAAGCAGTAATCTTATTTCCATTGAGCTACATTTAAACCATTTTCCATGAAAACAATTACTGCAAGATGTTAAAATGATATTGATAAAATGATAAAATAGAATTGGAAATATTAACCTGTGGAATTCCAAAAGACCGAGCACTCTGGTCATGCTTATTGATGAGTGAAACTGGACTCTCCTACAATGGCAGGTACAGCAGCTGCTGCAGTTTTGGAGCAAGAATTAGACTCATTGTAAACCGAATCCACACCGTTTGCAAACTGTAGCGCCACTTTTATTGCCGCCGACACGGCAGAACCTGAGTCGTATATCTGGTAGCCTAATTTCACGCCCGGGAGAAGATCCGAACTGTTGTTAATTTCGTGGATGGCGAACTCCAAGGCCCGAGCTTCACGAACTTCCCTGAAGTACATGCTGTTTTGAGGCAAACGATGAGACAACAGTGAAGAGATTAGACGTGTGTTTACATTTCGTACACCACATTAAATTTCACATAACCAAAACAGACCTTCAGTACTGTGTAGTTCTTGTGACTGTCTTCGTAGTTGTTCTGCTCTGATTTAATGTAGAAATGAAAAGTGAAAATCCCACCGATCACAAAGTCTCCATCCATAGACTGACTGGGCAGCTGAGGCTCCGTCCACAGTCTGCAGCTGACCGGTTATCTCCACATGATGCAGGACTGGGCAAGTCATTATCATTATAAAGCGGCATCAGAGATGGGATGAGATGCATTACGATGTCAATGGCTCCACGTCTCTCCTAAAAGGTCGAAAGCCTGCCTTGTTATTTAAATAACCCGAATCACTGTAAATGCTTGGGAGGTGTAAAGAAGGTGGGGGTTAAATATTAATTAGAAGTGAAATATTGTATGTTTAATCAGAATAAAGGCATTAATATACATCTTCAGTGCTTAGATACATTTCATCACACACATTTATTGATTAAAGCCTGTTTTTAGGAATCCTATATATCATCGTTCTCGTGTGGTGTAGAGCATATGCAAGAATAAATAAATATATTTAGGTATTCCATGGTCTCCTTGTAAGAAGCGTTGCTTGAGTACTGGTGCAACTAGGGATGCACCAATCCAACCTTTTCAGTTCCGATACCGATGCGATAATTGGGTTTTGGGTATTGGTCGATCCCGCCTACCGATCCGATATTAGTTCCTAATGAATAAGTTCTCTGTGAAGAGGAGACTAACATTATTCTATTATGCTTGAGGTAGTACTTGACTTCAATCCTGTTTTCCTAACTAAAACAATGTAATAATTACACATCCATATGTATTTTTTAAAATTAAAATAACATCTCAAAAAGTATTCCTTTAAACACAGTTGTTTAATTTAGTGATGGTCCCTAATCCTGCAGATCCTAAGACCATCAGGAACACAGAGACTGTAAGTGAGAGCTGGTGTTGTTGAGGAAATTAAACAGGATAATGGTGTGATTTTGGGGTTGTAGTGTGTTGCGTTGCTTGTTCTGCTCATTGTCATATCAATATGTAGGAATTAGTGTGAATGATGAACAATAAACCAGCTTTACCACAGTCACTTCCCATACCAGAACCAATTTTGCATGCACATATTATTTACAGATCAGCTCCTAAAAGCTTGACAATGCCACCGATACCCGTTCCAGCTGTTTGGTTGTTATCGGATGCGATATGTCTGATCACCGTATGGGATCGGTGCAACCTGGTTACAACCACCAGGTGCACTAAACACACTACTGGAATGACATTGGCAGTTTATCTATTTTATGTTCTACTGTAGCTTACAGTTATTACTCGCTGTCTCTTACATCATGATTTACCTTTATCCTTTGAATTGATTTTAAGTTACAACAAAAATTATTTGTCAAGATCGGTTTTTTGTATTTCCCCACTAGGTATTGATTTTTATATCTATAGACACTATAACCATTGAGAGCACTAAACTCTCCACACAAAGAGCCCTACTGCTGACCTGGGGCTCGAACCCTGACTATTCTCTTTTTGTGAGTGGCAGTGCTAGCCAGTGTGCCACCGTTGCCACGAAATAAAATACAAGGGATTCATTTTAAATGACCAAATTTTAATCAAATGGTCCTGATATTACAGTTGTTAAACCTTGGTCAAATTTTACAAATCAGGACTATTAATAGAAGTATTTTGATTGTTTAATCTGGCCAACAAATGGGTAAATGTTTGTTAAAAACATGATTTATCTAAATTCAAAAACTTTTTTTTTTAATGTAACTATGCAGCAATAGTAATGCAGCTTATGCTATGATTTTGATAGGAAGCTGCAATTAGTGTACTAACTGTTTTAACAACAATGCCCAAAGATATGTCATGACTATTAATATAAATTTCTTAAAGAGCTTTAGAAGGAACTTTACCCATAAGGTGTTTCTTGGTATTCTGCTGTGGCCTGAAAACAATGATGAAACCTTGGGAGGCGAAAATACAAAAATCAAACTAAAGCTTGAAGATAAAATAGCAAATATCTCCACAGCTACAGTGAACTTTCCAGGAGAACTGATATAAGCTACGGAATAAAAGGTGATCCAAACTGCACAGAATAGCATGCTGAATGTGATGGTGGCTTCGTTAAAGTTATCGGGCAGCTTCCGAGCCAGAAAAGCCAAAATGAAAACACAACAGAGCCAAAGCCGATAACCCAGAACAGCCCAAACCTACAGCTGAACTAAACCACATTCCAGTATTATCCTTTCTTCCCTTAGTGCTGTAGGTTTTGAAGAGGGGGTATGGAGGTGATATTGTTAACACAGCACACAAATGAGACCTGTATGAGAGTGAAGACAACAACACTGAGTCTCTGCTGTGGGCCCAAACCATTTCATGACATTGCACCCTTGGAAGTGTAGCCCTGAAGACCAGTAACACCACTAGTGTTTCCCAGAACACAGGAGATGCAGAGAAGCGAAGATGATCCCCAAAGCTGTGTGGGCGCAACATACAGGACCAATGAGATGATTAGGCAAATAAATGTAAGTGAGCAGAAAAAAAACACAGAGTCAGTGAGAAGAAGGGAGCAGGAAGCTCAGTTCAGAGTTGTTAGCCCTGACCATGGAGACGTCCTGTGTTTATAAGACAGCAGCAACACACACACAGTCATGAAGCACACCAGCAACAGAGAAAACTGTCAGAATGATGCCTAGTGTCTCATCCCAGGAGGAACTCCACGGGTTTGGGAGGCGGAGTGTCTTGCTTGGCACTGGGCCAGAACTCATTAGAACCAGCGTTCACAATCAAAGAGTCTATGAGATTAGAACAGCAATATTAAAACCACTCAGGAAACAAAACCAACATATAGCTTGATTTCACATTGTATGCATAAGCTAGCCTGTCATGTTACTGATCTCTCCCTCTGCACATGGTATACAGTCATAGCAGCAGACAGGCCTTCCCTTCTGTATGGCCTTCCTAGTCCCTGAGGAACAGCGTTCACTACACACGGACACCGGCACCTAGGAAAGGTTTTAGAAAACAAGTTCATCTGAAACTGTTATCAATGTTAAATGGTACTGTTTGGATATTTTCCAAGCATCTTTTTCGTGTCTCAAGGAGCAGGGCTTTTCAGGTGTGCAATAAATGCCATATTTGGAATTGTGTTCACCCTTGCTTTGGATGAAGTTAGAAACCCCAAAACATATTTAACCACATTTTTCTCACTTTGCTGTCTGTACCACCTCTGTTTTTGTCCTCCACCCAGCTGATAGCTCTGGTCGCCGGAACTCCTGCCCTCTTGGTTTTGATGCATCATATGGGGGCCGACTGCTTCAAAAATCCCAGCATACATCTTCCTTAAACTGCCAGTTGATGAGCTCATAGATGGCCACGGGATCTCCATTGGAATCGAATGTGACCCGATGACCATTTCTTGTAGTAAAATTGCTTTTTCAGCTGGTTGGTATCACCAGCAAAGTGGGAAGACAAATGTTATGATCAGGATGTTATGAATTGGAGCTCACACTACTATGCAGCAGTTTGGATGCTATATAGGAGAAATGGGGTCCAAACCATTTTTACCTACCCGCGGTGAACTTTAGCTCTTATCACATGTTGTGTCATTACATCACACACGTGAATAAGTGTGCTATGGCATATGTAACTGTACACCAAGTTTGTGACCCGTAACTGAGACGTGTCTGTATACGGGTTTTGAACGGAGTGCAAATCCTCGGTACCGTCATTCCTGCACGTGTAGCAGGCCCGTCGCCCTTTTTAGGCTACAACTGGTGACTCTCCCACAATTCTGTTAACACGGCGATTTTAAGCGCTTGGGCTGGCGACAAATCTAACAAAGCTCGAAGTCCAGGAATAACCGACTGGGGATTCCCAAAACGATTACTGCTTACACATGTTGTAGCGCCAGAAATTCTGGCTCTATGATCCCATGATTCACTACCAATCCACTAGTAAAGGCATAGGTTCTGGGGCCAGTTCCTCCTAAAAGAATCCTCATTTCGCCCCAAAGCCAGCGGCGATGGCCATGAAGAGGTGGATCTGCACGTATGGCGTTAGCCACTCTCTCCAGTTTACTGTGGTTGTGTCCTGTGTGGGACTCGGAATACTCCGCGAATCCCCTCCTGTGTGCAGCCTTCAGGAACGATGCCATACCATAATTACGTAGTCTGTGTAAGCTCCGCACTGCGATCCACGTCCAGCGATGTTTGACCATTCTTACCAGCCCTTGATCGATTAGTGGTGGTCACTAGGTATGGTCCTAAAGAAGGCAGGATATACTGCTTATCACTTGAACGTGCACAGGTGGCATGAAGCTCACCTGTAATAATTAGTGAAGCGAAAGAGAATTAAAAGGTGCAACACTAGGACAATTTTAGGCGTCCTATGCACCAGAAATTTCAAATTTTAAATATAATTTCAACATAATTACAATACATTATATATGTCACATTTAAAAACATGCCAAAAGCATTCTTCAGAGTTAGCATGTATATATTTAATAAAACCTTCGCGCACAGCGAGAACAGCTCACCTGTAGGATTCAAAAGACCATTCTTGTCATGCTTATTGATGGTGCAGAACTGGACTCTCCTACAATTGCAGGTACGGCAGCTGCTGCAGGTTTGGAGCAGGAATCAGACTCATTGTAATCAGAGTTGACACCGTTTGCAAACTGTAGCGCAATTTTGAGTGCCATGGGCACCTCAGAGCAGGAGTCGTACATCTGGTAGCCTAATTTGATGCCCGGTAAAAGATCAGAGCTATTATTAATTTATTGGATGGCAAGCTCCATTACCGCGTGTGATGCATTTCCCTGAAGAACATGCTGTTGATCTGAGAGAAAGAAAGACAGACAGCAGTTAGAAATATTTTCATTATATTGTGTTTTATCTGGGCCGCCTTTTGCAGGCGTAAGAAGAAAACAAATCAACAAACAACCAGTGCATTGTGGCTGTGGTGGTGTTCTGGTGTAGTTGTTCTGTTCTGATCTCATGTACAGATGCATGGCAAAATCCTCCAATACCAAAGTCTCCGTCCATAGACAGACAAAACCTTAAGTGAGGCCGGGTACATCTTGCAGGTGGTGATCTGGTTGTCTTTACATGCTGAAGGACAGAGACAAGTTATCCACAGCATTGATACAAAACTAAGATGCATGGCAGGTGCGGCAGTTCTCAGCCCTCTAAGGACACAACAACTGCCTCTGGTTTAAATATAGACCCGAACTGCAGTAATTTGGAAAAGAAAATGGCCTATGGGCTGTGAAAAAGGAGGTGGGGTTTGTGTGGATGTGGCTGGGGAATTTTAAGGCTCAGAATTGCGATATGAATTTCATTCATTTATTCACTATCCAAACCACTTCATCCCAACTGGGGTCATGGTTTGGACGCCTAGGGAGCCAATTTAGAGGCACCAATTAAATTAACCTATATTGCATTCTTTTGGACTGTGGCAGGAAACCGGAACACCTGGAGGAAACCCACTTGAACACAAGGAGAGCATGAGAACTCCACACAGAAGTGTGGAGTTTGCATCCTAATCAGGGGATCAGACAGGACCTCTCTCTTTTCTTAAATTGGCATTTTCCTCACTTTTAGGCTGCTACTCCTTCTACAGGTTTTTGCGCTAGAAGCGTCATTCCAACTCTCTTAAATGTGTGCGAGCAATAGTGATGTTGCTCTAATTCATGTTGATAAATCACGTGCACTCATTCCTGAAGTCCTGTCCATTTGTTATTGCCATCGTTCTTCGTTATCCACCCTTGTTTGGCGCCGCTACTCCTCCTACTAGAAATGCCATTTCAACTCTAAAGCAGGTAGGCCGCCAGAGTAGTGTGCTTTCACGTTTTTTGCTAAATACACTCATTCATGAAGTTATGTCCATTTTTTTGTTATTTGTTACGCTATTTGGCGAGAAAACCCCCTTGTGTTCAAAGGCGATGTTGTGATCACAACTAATGCCTAATTCAGCCAAGCCCGCGCAAATTCATCGTGACGGTACGAATTTGCACCACAGCTTTTCACAATTTTTTCGACCAATCATTGTCGTTTCCCACAAAACGTTAAGCCATTTGTCAACAAACTCACTTCCTTATTCTACGTTTGGAAGAGCCTTGAAATGTGTAATAAAACTCCACATATGCCTTCAAAAAGTCAGTCAGTCATTATCTGAATCAGGGTCGCCAGGCGGGAGCCTATCCCGAAACTACGGGCGCAAGGTGAGAACCAAACCTAGGCGAGTGCCCACACACTGCAGGGCCATATTGGTTTTGTTCACTTCATTTTAATAAATTGTTAACGATTAATAATAATGTGGGAAAATCGCAACTTCTTTCCGCAACGTTGACTTGGTCCCACAACTTTCTACACAATGTTTTAGAAAATCTGGAGCAAAATCAGGCATTATTAAGCCACAACAATCTCAAAAAAGTCCCACCACAAAATTTTGGAGGGACTGTAAATGTTCTGAGTGCATTATGAACGGTCCAGGTTGCGTCATTGATTCGTTATGTGATTGCGTTAGTATGTGATAACTTTAACCCTAATCCTCTTGCTGCAAAAAAGTAATCACATTTGCATTTTCTTGTGAAAATACCTCTGGTTTGTAAATGGAAATCACTGGGTAAGAGTGTAGCACTGAAATGTCATAAATGTAATGTCATGCAAGACAGATGAAGTGAAGCATCAGGGCATGGATCAGTAGATTTTGAACAAGCATGACTAACTGTATGACTTGTAAATGGTCTTTGGTTTATGAGGTCAGGTTAAGGTGAGGGTGGATAGGGTTGGGTTTAACGGTGAGCAGGACGCAGTATCAGCAGGACACAATGGCCGCAAACTGATTCCTTCCTTTTATGCTTTATCCAGAAATCAGACTTTTGCAAAATAATGTGATCTGATTATACAAAGGAAAGAGTGACATCTGGTGGTAAAAACAAGGTAGTGTTTAAAGGTTACCTTATTTTTTGTTCATGATTTTTGACCTTCTGAGTTTCTGTCATTAAATTTCTCTCATGCTGACAATATTTTCCAAGGGTATATTAAACATTTTTTAAACCCGAATTCTTGATTGATAACAATATGAACAACATTATCAGGTAGATTCTTCATGTAGGGATGTTACAAATATTCAAAGGTAATACAGCAAGCTAGAATGTTGTTAAAACTCACAAGAGAAACTGAGACTTTATTTTACATATATATGAGTAATTCTGATATGTCATTTTCATGTGCTAATTCATGTGCTAACCACAGCTAATTTAGATATACAATAGAAATTAATTTAACTATATATAACCAATATACAACTTAATATACAACTCCTATATATAGATGTAGGGCACTTTACCCATAAGGTGTTTCTTGTTATTCTGCTCTGGCACAAACTTCAATTACATAAAACTTGGGAGCAAAAATACAAATGATCAAACTAAACTTGAAGCCAAAATAGCAGAAATATCTCCTAACTTCTGATGAACTTTCCAGGAAACTGATGTAGCTGGAATAAAGGTGATCAAAAAGCGGCTGGGAATATCGGCATGCTGAATTATGAATTTGGCTCGTTAAAAGTTATCGGGCAGCTTCGAGCCAGAAAAAGCCAGATAAAAAAACACAACAGAGCCAGAAGCGATGTAACCCAGAACAGCCCAGAAACCTACGAAGCTGAACCCAAACCACATTCAGTATTATCCTTTCCTTGGCATGCTTTAAGTTTTTTGAAGGGGTATGGAGGTGATATTGTTAACACAGCACACAAATGAGGACCTGTGTAAGAGAGTGAACAACACTGAGTCCTCTGCTGTAGGCCCAAACCATTTCATGACATTACTGCCTGGAAGTGTAGCCCTGAAGGCCATTAACACCACTAGTGTTTTCCCCAGAACACAGGAGATGCAGAGGACGAAGATGATCCCAAACGCTGTGTGGCGCAACATGCAGGACCACTGAGATGGTCGACCGATGAAAGTAAGTGAACAGAGGAAACACAGAGTCAGTGAGAAGAGGAGCAGGAAGCTCAGCTCGGAGTTGTTGGCCCTGACGATGGGCGACGTCCTGTGTTTGTAGAAGACAGCAGCAACACACACAGTCATGAAGGCACCAGCAACAGAGAACACTGTCAGAATGATGCCTAATATCTCATCCGAGGACAGGAACTCCACAGGTTTGGGGAGGCAGGTGTCTTGCTTGGTACTGGGCCAGAACTCATTAGGGCAGCGTTCACAATCCAGAGAGTCTATGAGATTAGAACAATCAATGTTAAAACCCACAGAATCCCCAAGTCATTCCTTCAGTATAACAGTATAAAAGTGTTTTCTCTACTTTACAAGGAGAACATATTAGCTATGTGCAAACTAATTCTGTATTGTGAATGTAAACACAACCTGTCGTGTTACTGATCTCTCCCTCAGCACATGGTATACAGTCATAACAGCAGACAGGCCTTCCCTTCTGAATGGCCTTCCTAGTGCCTGGAGAACAGCTCTTACTACACACAGAGACTGGCACCTGTAGCAAAAAATCAACAGTCAGACCCAACCTTGCTCAGTGGTACCTTTTCCGGTACCTTTACTGGGCGAACTCCCAAAATGTTACGCCGCCAACTGCCAACTTGTACTAGTGTGTGAAATCAGGGAAAACACCAAACAAGTACATGGCGTATTATACTACACCTCTGTTTGTCCTCCCACCCAGCTGATAGCTTTGGTCACTTGGAACTCTTGCCCTCTTGGTTTAGATGCATCATAGAGACCAACAGCCACAAAATCCAAAGCGCCATCTTTCTTAAACTGCCAGTTGATGAGCTCATAGACAGCCACCGGATCCCCATTGGCATCAAATGAGACCTGATAACCGTGCCTCGTAGTGAAGTTCACACTCTTGAGTTGGTTGAGAATCTGTAGTGAAAGAAGAAATGGCAACTGTTTGCACATTGATTATTTATTCATTGACAATCAAGGTATTGATCACCATCACAATGTTAGTTTATACCTGCCATGGTGCAAACGTTACTGTGTTGTCGCATGTGGTGTCATTACAGATCACACCATGGATGGCATGTGCTATGGCATATGTAGCTTTGTACACCATGTTCGTGAGTCGTAACTGCGATGTGTCCGTGTATAGGTTCTGGAGAGTGTGTATATCCTCGGTTCCGTCACATTCCCGCATGTACCCGGAGGGCCCTGCGTGCCCTTTTAGTCTGCAGCCGAACGAGCTCTCCCACAACTCCGTTAAAACAGGTGATTTCAGTGCTTGAGCTGGTGAGAGATCTAAAAGGAACTCTTGAAGACCAGGAATGACCGACTGGGGGATCCCAAAACCAACTGCACCGGCACAAATATTATAGCGCAAAAATTCTTTCTCTGCAATCCAAGTTTCACTGCCAATCCACTGAAGCGGAGGAGGTGGATCTCGGGCCAGTTCCTCTAAGAGAAACCTCATTTCACCTAACGCGAGAAAGCCAACAATGACTCGGGCCGTGGATCTGCGGATGATGTTGGCCACTCTCTCCAGTTTACTGCGTGGTTGCGTTCTGTAGTATGACTCAGAATATTCCACACAGATCCCCTCCTCTTGTGCAGCCTTCAGGAACGATGCCATTCCAATATTGCCATAGTCTGTGTCACTGCGCACTGCACCAATCCAAGTCCAGCCAAAATGTTTGACCATTCTTGCCAGTGCGGCTGCTTGGTGAAGGTCACTGGGTATGGTCCTAAAGAAGGCGGGATACTGCTGCTTATCGCTGAGACATGCACAGGTGGCACAGTGACTCACCTGAAATTCAGTTTTTGATGCAAGGAGACGATTTTACATTGAGTGTTTACATTTAACAGCACACGTGAATCAAATTTCATCACATGTAGTGTAAATATTCACCTGTGGAATTCCAAAAAGACTGAGCATTCTGGTCATGCTTATTGATGGTGTAGAACTGGACTCTCCTACAATCGCAGGTACAGCAGCTGCTGCAGGTTTGGAGCAGGAGTTAGACTCATTGTAAACCAAATCCACACCGTTTGCAAACTGAAATGCAACTTTCATTACCATCGGAATAGCAGAACATGAGTCATATATTTGGTAGCCTAATTTAATGCCCGGCAGAAGATCCGATCTGTTGTTTATTTCGTGGATGGTGAACTCCATGGCCCGTGCGACATGCATCTCCCTGAAGAACATGCTGTTCATAAAGACAGTAAGACAGACAGCAGCCAAATTTGTTGCATTCTGTTGTTTTTACTTTTTATGTTGTTAATAAATGAATATTGCAAAATGTATCTTGACCAAACAAACAGACCTTCCAGTGCATTGTGGCTGTGGTGGTACTCTGGTGTAGTTGTTCTGCTCTGACTTCATGTACAAATGCATTGCGAAAATCCCTCCGATCACAAAGTCTCCGTCCATTGACAGACCAGGCAGCTGAGGCTCAGTCCACAACCTGCAGCTGACTGGGTTATCTTTACCTGCTAGAGGACTAAAAGCAGTTATCAACATCATTGATACACAAGGTATGAGATTTGGAATGAGGTGCATGGTAGGCCAGACGTCTTCCAGCAGTGTAAAGGGCAGAAGTGCTGCTACAGACATTAAATAGCCTCACTGCAATGATTCAGTCTATGCTAAATTTGGGTGTGCAACGTGGGTGAGGTTAGATTTTTTTTTGGGGGGGGCGGGGGGTTTTAATCAGACCCTGCAGGATTTCATGATGTTGCGATCACAACAATATACAGAAATTCTGCCAGTCCCTGAAAATTCATCACAACCTTGCAATTTGGACTAATAACCACAACGTTTTTGAGATTTTTCACCAATCATTGTCATTTCCAGCAAGGTGTTGAGCCATATGTCAGCAAACTCACTTGCTCGTTACGTTTAGAAGACACAGCGAACATGTTATTAAAAACACCTCACATTTACCTTCAAAAATAACTAAATGGTTAAAGACTAACACAAATAAATATGGGTTTTATCAGTCATTATCTGAACCGCTTATTTCCCATTGGTGTTGCAATGACCAGGGGGCGACACCACAGGGCGCACAGCCCGCCATTTTGACTTGCTGCTGCAACTTTATTGCAACAAACTGTTTAAAACACTGCAAGTTTCAATGTAATTTTTTTTTAGAAAAGCTGCTTCAAAATCAGGCATTTTAAACCGTAACAATCCGAAAAAAGGCTTGCAAAATCCTGGAGGGGCTGGTTAACAGAGTCCTTGAGTGAGTGATTATTTCTCATAGTTAGACATGTCATTGGTAGACATCTTTGGCTTAATAAAGGATAAACAAGAACACGACACAATGGCGAAATACAAACAGAAACTCTTCTTTGGATAACTAACAGGAAGAGCGTCAGACAGAGGGGTAAGTATGATGACGGTGGAGGAGAGAAGACTAAACAAAGGCAGGGTAATAAATACGCAGAATTAAACATGCGGCAGAACCAATCAGAATGGAAAAACCAATCAAACAAAACAAACACTAACTAGAGGAAAAGGAACCAACTCATAAAACAAGGGACTAAATAACTGAACCAACAGATGATTAGGGGTCAGGTAATTGGGGTGAGAAACTAAGCAGGGACAGGAATGAGTGCTAACTGAGGGAAATTAACCAGTCACAAAGCAGGAGATTGACACAAAAGAAAAGACAGAATTGAAACTAGTCTAAATAATAGTGGCGTCTGGTGGCCACAGAACCAAAAGTCTGGGGGATCAGTTACTTAAAATGTCAGTGAAATAAGGCATATTTTATAAATGTTAAAGTCAAGTAAATTCAAGCTGTTGTAATTGTTTTTGATCACTGTTACCATTTGAACCCTAAACAGATCACACCATGGATGACATGCTATTTGCACACCACGTTTGTGAGATGTAATAGCAACTGACATTCAATAACGATTTACAATTCATGGTGAAAAATGTTTATTCCCATACTATCTTTCCCCATGACATTGTATTTTTGCAAAGTAGGTCTGAAAAGTGAGACAATTTATTTTGTTTTTGGGTGTGACAACAGTCTGTTAGATCAACTGCATTATGAACATGTTAATACAATAAAATCATGGTTCACAAACATGGTGGACAGTTCCCACAATGGAAACACTTGGTGACGTAGGTGTCCATTCTCCACTTCTCCACATTACTGTTCCTAATTCCTAAAAAGCTTTAGAGGGCACTTTACTCATGAGATGTTTCTTTGTATTCTGATCTGGTCTAAAAGTAATGATGAAACACTTTGGAGCAAAGATACAAATGATCAAACTAAAACTTGAAGCCAAAATGGCAAAAATCTCCACGGCGACGGTGAACTTTCCAGGAGAGCTGACATAAGCTGGAATAAAGGTGATCCAAACGGCACAGAATATCAGCATGCTGAATGTGATGAATTTGGCTTCATTAAAGTTATCGGGCAACTTCCGAGCCAGAAAAGCCAAAATGAAACACAACAGAGCCAAGAACCCGATATAACCCAGAACAGCCCAGAAACCTACAGCTGAACCCAAACTACATTCTAGAATGATCTTTTCTTTTGAATACTTCAGATTTTTGAAGGGGTATGGAGGTGATATTGTTAACCACAGCACACAAATGAGGACCTGTATGAGAGTGAAGACAACAACACTGAGTCTCTGCTGTGGAGGCCCAAACCATTTCATGACATTACTGCCTGGAAGTGTAGCCCTGAAGGCCATTAACACCACTAGTGTTTTCCCCAGAACACAGGAGATGCAGAGGACGAAGATGATGCCAAACGCTGTGTGACGCAACATACAGGACCACTGAGAGGGCGCGCCAATAAAGGTTAGTGAGCAGACAAAACATAAAGTCAGTGAGAAGAGGAGCAGGAAGCTGAGCTCAGAGTTGTTGGCCCTAACGATGGGAGACGTCCTATGTTTGCAGAAAACAGCAGCAAGACAGACAGCCATGAATGCACCGATGACAGAAAATACAGTCAGAATGATGCCTAGAGTGTCATCCCAGGACAGGAACTCCACAGGTTTGGGGAGGCAGGTGTCTTGCTTGGAATTGGGCCAGAACTCAGGAGGGCAGTGTTCACAATTTAGGGAATCTATGTGTTAAGAGCAGAAACATCAAAACTGTTTAGTGCACAATGAAAATTCTGTATCTGGTGAGCAATAAGTCACACTGCTAAAAGTATTAAAAGATGAAAGAACCTGTCATGTTACTGATCTCCCCTTCTGCACATGGTATACATTCATAGCAACAGACTGGCCTTCCCTTCTGTATGGCCTTCCTGGTGCCTGGACGACAGGGCTTACTACACACCGACAATGGAACCTAGAAACAATATCACATTAATATCTTCTCTCATAGGCAAACGCTATTTGAGGTTGATATGAAAGTAATTTTTAGACATATATCACCTCTGTTTGTCCTCCCACCCATTTGATAGGTTTGGTAAGTTGGAACTCCTGCCCTCTTGGCTTAGACGAGTCGTATAGGCCGACCGACACGAAATCCAAAACACTGTGTTCATTAAACTGCCAGTTGATGAGTTCATAGACGGCCACAGGATCTCCATTGGAATCAAACGAGACCTGATAACCACTTCTGGTAGTGAAGTTCACTTTCTTGAGCTGGTTGAGTATCTATAGTGGATGAACAGTATAACAAAAACTTTAGATGCATTGGCAAATTTGATACATAGCGAATTCCCACAATTATTTTGGTGACTTCCATTAATAAACGTGTTTTAGAACATTCAGTTTTATACCTGCCATGGTGTGAAGATAATGTTCTTGTCGCATATGTTGTCATTACAGATCACACCGTGTATGGCGTGTGCTATGGCATATGTAGCTTTATACACCAAATTCGTGATGCGTAACTGAGATGTGTCTGTATAAGGGTTCTGGAGCATCTGAATATCCTCGGTACCGTCACATTCCCGTGTGTACTCTGAGCCTCCCGTGCGCCCTTTTAGGCTGCATCCGAACGAGCTCTCCCACAATTCTGTTAACACGGGTGATTTCAGTGCTTGAGATGGTGAGAGATCTAAAAGAAACTCCCGAAGACCTGGAATGACTGACTGAGGAAGCCCAAAACCGATCGCACCAGCGCACATATTATAGCTCATGAATTCCGCCTCTGAGATCCATGTTTCCGTGCCAATCCACTGAAGCGGAGGCGGAGGATCCCGTGCCAGTTCATCTAAGAGAAGCCTCATTTCTCCAAAAGCAACAAATGCTACAATAACACGGGCCGTGGATCTGCGGATGACATTGGCCACTCTCTCCAGTTTACTGCGCGGTTGTGACCTGTAGTAGGACTCAGAATATTCCATGCAGATCCCCTCCTCTTGCGCAGCCTTCAGGAATGACGCCATTCCGTAATTGCCGTAGTCATTATCACTACGAACAGCACCGATCCACGTCCAGCCAAAATGTTTGACCATTCTTGCCAGTGCAGCCGCTTGGTGGTGGTCACTAGGTATGGTCCTAAAGAAGGCAGGAAACTGTAGCTTATCGCTGAGACATGCGCAGGTCGCAAATGGACTCACCTGCAATTTAAGTTATAGTTAAAAAGGAAAAGTAAAGGTGTATATTTATAAGAAATTGGGCTTTAATACACATAAAAATTTACCTGTGGAATTCCAAAAAGACCGAGCATTCTGGTCATGCTTATTGATGGTGTAGAACTGGACTCTCCTACAATAGCAGGTACAGCAGCTGCTACAGGTTTGGAGCAGGAATTAGATTCACTGAAAACTGAGTTGATGCCGTTTGCAAACTGAAATGCAATTTTCATTGCCATCGACACGGCAGAACACGAGTCATATATATTGTAGCCTAATTTAATGCCCGGCAGAAGATCAGATCTTTTGTTAATCTCGTGGATGGCAAACTCCATAGTCCGTGCATCGCGCATTTCCCCGATGAATATACTGTTTATGGAGACAGAAAGACAGGCAACGGTTAAGAGACTCCACATGCTTATATTTCTGCTTTTTCTGACTACGTTAAAACTGCAAAATGTACAGCCTTTGTCCTTTACTCTGTGCAAACAAGCAGACCTTCCAGAGCACTGTGGTTGCATGGGCTGCGTTGTGTAGTTGTTCTGCTCCGATCTCATATACAGATGCATGGCGAAAATCCCTCCAATCACAAAGTCCCCGTCCATAGATAGACCAGGCAGATGAGGCTCAGTCCACATCCTGCAGGTGACCAAGTTGTCTTTACATGCTGCAGGACTAAACCCAGTTATCCACGGCAGAAGTAAAAAGGTCTTCAGGGTTGGAGTCAGATACATGGCAGGTACGTGGACTCTCAGCACTCTGAAGGCTGGAATGGTTGCCTCTGACTTTTAATAGTCACATTGCAATGACGCTTTGTAGGAAACTTAAAAGATCAAAAGAGGTGGAGTTAAGCATTTATCAAATTTACATATTCAGTTATAACGTTGGTCAGTAAAAACTATTGGTGCCTCAAAACTAGTGTGTTGGGAACAGTTTATATTTGTAGAATTTTTCTTTTTAGGGGAAGACAGCAAGATACTGCTTAAATAATTAATAATTAAATATCTGTTTCTAGCAAACCATATCTTCTATTATTATAAATATGTTATGCTGCATCTACACCACTGTTTGAGATGAAGTAGGGCTTTTGTAACCCTAAGTTGCTCTCAGGGGAACTTTCCCTGAAATGAGGAAAACTGAAGTTGTTCTGGTTAAGAGTGTACCTGCTAAATGCCATAAGTGTAAATGTAAAAATGTAAAAATGTACAAATGATGAACATGGGTCTTCCTCACTACACAAACCTTAAAAACACTCTGTTAACTCTGTGTTAACTCTGTTATATGCCAGATTTGGTATATGTAGCAGCATTTCTGGCTCGCCCATTCCATGCCAATCTGGTTGATCAGAGGCCTCAAAGGTCATTCCAGCAATCCCACCTTGATCCACGAGTGACCACCCTGTCTCATTTCTCCTGTCAGGTTGTTTTGGGTTTGTTTGCGCTAATGTGCTACACCTGTGGGTGAGGCTGACTGCTTGGATTTAATAATGTTATGAAAAAGCAGTTTTATGACAATCACATTTTGTGGTCACAGAATCATGGATCAAGACAATGTTTTAAAACTCAAGTTTATTCATTAGCCTCTTTTATCCCTGATTGCTCATAGAATCTATTTTCATCTAACATCTACTGCAAGGAAAGATATTATCTATAGTAGAAAGGAATCTTACAGAAGTAGAATGTTTGTGGCAGGTTTGTCAGGTTTACCCAAAAATGTTGCCATTGTCAGCCACTAGTGGCAAACTCGCAGCAATATTCTGGAAACAATGACAAATTGCCACTCGCGGTTAATGTATTTGTCAGTGACAACAAATTTGTAGTGAACTTTTGGCGCCTGACAAATTTGCCAAGTGCATAAATTGTCCACCAAAGTCCACCACATGTTTACCACAAACCTAATTTGCATTGCACCTTGTTGCAGCATTGCCAAAGATTAACGCCAACTGTTT
This sequence comes from Distichodus sexfasciatus, assembly GCA_032718565.1. Classification (NCBI taxonomy): domain Eukaryota; kingdom Metazoa; phylum Chordata; class Actinopteri; order Characiformes; family Distichodontidae; genus Distichodus; species Distichodus sexfasciatus. The sequence continues at coordinate 20,298 of JAVGVS010001174.1, forward strand.
GCCAGGAGACTAAAATTTTTGTAAGGGGATCACTACTTCAACCTGGTTAGTAAAAACAGTTTTGTTTTTCTTTAATTTTATTATGCCAACAGGGGGCAGTGTTTTATTGAGTTTGTTGACACTTGCAGATAAATTCTCCACCCACCTATAGGAGTATTTTCCCCTATTATTCTCTCTCCACATGTGGGTTGTGTACTGTAATATATACTTACCTGTGGTGCTGTGTCTGAGTGCTGTAACCTGGACTGTTCAGCAATGCTGTGCAAAAATGTTAATCCTGATTGACCTCATCCCATTGTTTTGATTTTGCCTTTGCAAGAAATGCTAAAAAAGGTTAAGTTGTGCCTTAATTCATTAATTCTTTTCAAACAAATCCAGAATGTCAAGAAATAAGGTGTACCAAACTGTTTCACAGCAGTGAACATAAGATTGCTATCATTTTAATTGAAGTTGATGAGAGAATAAAGGTTGATTATATGAAACTTGGTACAAAATACTAAAAATGTACAATAACAAACTAGAGATATTCTAGACATCGAGGCCAAAAAAATTTCCAGTACCCAAACAAATTCATAAGACAAAATGAAAGAGGGTTTATTATAAGGTTTATTGTTAGGAACAATGTGCAATGTTCATGTGAACCTGACCAGAATCAACACATTTGACTTAATTTTTCTGCATTATTGTTGTTTTAGTTATTCCTATAACTTTTTTAAAGCGGCGTAGAAGGAACTTTACCCATAAGGTGTTTCTTAGTATTCTGCTCTGGCCTAAAAACAATGATGAAACACTTGGGAGCGAAAACACAAATAATCAAACTAAAACTAGAAGCCAAAATAGCAAAAATCTCCACGGCGACGGTAAACTTTCCAGGAGAGCTGATATAAGCTGGTATAAAGGTGATCCAAACTGCACAGAATATCAGCATGCTGAATGTGATGAATTTGGCTTCGTTAAAGTTATCAGGCAGCTTCCGAGCCAGAAAAGCCAAAATAAAACACAACAGAGCCAAGAACCCGATATAACCCAGAACAGCCCAGAAACCTACAGGTGAACCTAAACTACATTCCAGTATTATCCTTTCTTTATAGTGCTGTAGGTTTTTGAAGGGGTATGGAGGTGATATTGTTAACCACAGCACACAAATGAGGACCTGTATGAGAGTGAAGGCAACAACACTGAGTCTCTGCTGTGGAGGCCCAAACCATTTCATGACATTACTGCCTGGAAGTGTAGCCCTGAAGGCCATTAACACCACTAGTGTTTTACCCAAAACACAGGAGATGCAGAGGACGAAGATGATCCCAAAAGCTGTGTGGCGCAACATGCAGGACCACTCTGAAGGCTGACCAATGAATGGAAGTGAACAGAGGAAACACAGAGTCAGTGAGAAGAGGAGCAGGAAGCTGAGCTCAGAGTTGTTGGCCTTGACGATGGGAGAGGTCCTGTGTTTGTAGAAGACAGCAGCAACACACACAGTCATGAAGGCACCAGCAACAGAGAACACCGTCAGAATGATGCCTAGTGTCTCATCCCAGGAGAGGAACTCCACAGGTTTGGGGAGGCAGGTGTCTTGTTTAGCATTGGGCCAGAACTCATTAGGGCAGCGTTCACAATCCAAAGAGTCTATGAGATTAGAACAGCAAAGTCAACATTTAGTGCACGAATAAAGCTACTTATTCTAATTATGCTGCACGTATTAAACATAAAAAGAGAAACAGTGGTGCCTTTCGCTGTGCCGCATTATCTGATCCAGCTTTGCATTCGTAATTTGTTTACATTACCTGTCATGTTACTGATCTCCCCTTCTGCACATGGTATACAGTCGTAGCAGCAGACAGGCCTTCCCTTCTGTATGGCCTTTCTAGCACCTGGAGCACAATTTTTATTGCACACAGATAAAGGGACCTAGAAAAGACATAAGAAGTTCTGCTATCTAAAATTGTGAATTTTGTCTGTTACTTTTACACCTATACATTGTACCTCTGTTTGTCCTCCCACCCAGCTGATAGCTCTGGTCACTTGGAACTCCTGCCCTCTTGGTTTAGATGAGTCATAGAGTCCGACTGACACAGAGTCCAACACACCATCTTCCTTAAACTACCAGTTGATGAGCTCATAGACAGCCACAGGATCTCCACTGGAATCGAATGAAACCTGATAACCATTACTTGTAGTGAAGTTCACTTGCTTCAGCTGGTTGAGAATCTGCATTGAAAGAAAGACGTCATAGTTTCTGTCTTACACACGCTTAACACACTGCAAGTTCCACGTCCCCAGCCTTCTGAGGAGACCTTCATCACGAGAACCCCCACAAGAGCTTGTGAAGGACTTGTATATACTGTTCATCTCTGGTTCCTTGCACTAAACTTCCTGCTTCTGTACCTGGATCTTACTGACCCCGACAACATTCTCTATCAGATGACTGATGGACTGAACAATCTCCACCACTGGAAGCTCACCTGGATTCTACAAAAAACTGCTACATTTCTACATGTACACATATTTTCATACACAATCTGCATAACTATCTAGGGTGAGATTCCATTTTCTGAGCTGGTAATAATGTATATTTCAGTTGAACTGAATTGATGTACATATAAATAAGCTCTTTTCCAAATCTGGTGACTTCCATTAACATGTTCGATTTAAAACAAACTGTTTTATACCTGCCATGGCGTGAAAGTAAAAGCTTTGTCACATATAGTGTCATTACAGATCACATCGTGGATGGCATGCGCTATGGCATATGTAGCTTTGTACACCAAGTTGGTGATGCGCAACTGAGACGTGTCTGTATACGGGTTCTGGAGCGTGCTGATATCCTCAGTACCGTCACATTCTCGTGGGTACTCGGAGGCCCCCTTGTGCTCTTTTAGGCTGCAGCTGAACGAGCTCTCCCACAATTCTGTCAACACAGGTGACTTCAGTGCTTTAATAGGAGAGAGATCTAAAAGAAACTCCCGAAAATGCAGAATGACCGACTGGGGGATTCCAAAGCCGACTGCACCAGCACACATATTATAATGCATAAATTCTGCCTCTGTGATCCACGTTTCGGTGCCAACCCACTGAAGTGGAGGCGGAGGATCCCGTGCCAGTTCCTCCAAAAGAAACCTAATTTCGGCTAAGGCGACAAATGCGACAATGACACGGGCTGTGGACTTGCGGATGATGTTGGCCACTCTCTCCAGTTTACTGCATGGTTGCGTTCTGTAGTAGGACTCAGAATATTCCACGCAGATCCCCTCCTCCTATGCAGCCTTCAGGAATGATGCCATTCCATAACTGCCGTAGTCATTATCGCTGCGCACTGCACCGATCCATGTCCAGCCAAAATGTTTGACCAGTTTTGCCAGTGCGGTCGACTGGTGGTGATCACTAGGTATGGTCCTAAAGAAAGCAGGAAACTGCCGCTTATCGCTTAGACATGTGCAGGAGGCACAGTAGCTCACCTGTGATTCAGGTAGAGTACAAGTAAAAGGGGAAACAAGTTATGAGTGATGTAGCACAGTATAATAGCGGATATAAATCAGATTTTGTAAATTACTATATACTATACTTGATACTATATATATATAAACAAAACCATCTCATGGAGTGCATATATTAACCTGTGGAATTCCAAAAAGACCGAGCATTCTGGTCATGCTTATTGATGGTGTAGAACTGGACTCTCCTACAATAGCAGGTACAGCAGCTGCTGTAGGTTTGGAGCAGGAGTTAGAGTTATTGTAAACCATATCCACACCGTTTGCAAACTGTAGTGCGACTTTCATCGTCATCGGCACAGCAGAACATGAGTCGTATATTTGGTAGCCTAATTTGATGCCCGGCAGAAGATCGGACCTGTTGTTAATCTCTTGGATGGCAAACTCCATGGCCCGCGCCTCACGTAGTTCCCCAATAAACATACTGTTTATAAGAACAGAAATGTAGAAGAAGCAAAGAATAGTTTCCCCTGACTTTAATAATGCTGCGAAATTTACTGGCTATGTTTTGTACATACCTTCCAGTGCATTGTGGCTGTGGTGGTACTCTGGAGTAGTTGTTCTGCTCTGATTTCATGTACAAATGCATGGCAAAAATCCCCCCGAGAACAAAATCTCCATCCATAGACAGACAAGGCAGCTGAGGCTCAGTCCACAACCTGCAACTCACCTGGTTGTCTTTACATGCTGCAAGACTGAGCCAAGTAATCAATAATATTAATACAAAAGGCATCAGAGATGGAGTGAGATACATGGCAGGACCTCTGGCTGTCAGATCACTAAAGCACTGAAAGGCTGACACCCTATTTAAATAGTCCCATTGGTAGAGTAAATAATAATGCAAAAAAGAGGTGGGGTTTTGTATGCATTCATTATTTATTAACACTTGGCAACTAGTAATATGCACTATGAGTGCCTGAAATGTATGTGTTCAATATTTAAAGTTCACCATTACAATATATAGATTGCTTAAAGAGCTTTAGATGGCACTTTCCCCATGAGGTGTTTCTTGCTATTCTGCTCTGGCCTAAAAACAATAATGAACCATTTCGGAGCAAAAATACACATGATCAAACCAAAACTTGAAGCCAAAATGGCAAATATCTCCACAGCTACAGTGAACTTTCCAGGGGAACTGATATAAGCTGGAATAAAGGTGATCCAAACTGCACAGAATATCAGCATGCTGAATGTGATGAATTTGGCCTCGTTAAAGTTATCGGGCAGCTTCCGAGCCAGAAAAGCCAAAATGAAACACAACAGAGCCAAGAACCCGATATAGCCCAGAACAGCCCAGAAACCTACAGCTGAACCCAAACCACATTCCAGTATTATCCTTTCTTTGTAGACCCTAAAATTTTTGAGGGGTAATGGAGGTGATATTGTTAACCACAGCACACAAATGAGGACCTGTATGAGAGTGAAGGCAACAACACTGAGTCTCTGCTGCGGAGGCCCAAACCATTTCATGACATTACTGCCTGGAAGTGTAGCCCTGAAGGCCATTAACACCACTAGTGTTTTCCCCAGAACACAAGAGATGCAGAGGACGAAGATGATCCCAAACACTGTGTGGCGCAACATGCAGGACCACTCTGAGGGACGACCGATAAATGTAAGTGAACAGAGGAAACACAGAGTCAGTGAGAAGAGGAGCAGGAAGCTGAGCTCAGAGTTGTTGGCCCTGACGATAGGCGACGTCCTGTGTTTGTAGAAGACAGCAGCAACACACACAGTCATGAAGGCACCAGCAACAGAGAACACTGTCAGAATGATGCCTAGTGTCTCATCCCAGGAGAGGAACTCCACAGGTTTGGGGAGGCAGGTGTCTTGCTTGGCATTGGGCCAGAACTCATTAGGGCAGTGTTCACAATCCAAAGAGTCTATGAGATTAGAACAGCAATGTTAAAATATCACAGTAAACAGTATGTCCCAATAAAGTACTAATATATGATAGAACACAAAGAAACCAAGTAGTTAGATAGTGACTCCTGTTCAAGAAGTGGTGAAAATGTACAGGATATTTGCTGATATGTAAGAAATTATGGAACAATGGTGCCCTCTGCAGTGCAATACAGTGGACACTGACAAATACATTTACAGAGGAGGGACAAAGGGGAGACATGGGAGATGTAAAATCTGCTTTCACATTGGGTACACAAACATAACCTGTCTTGTTACTGATCTCTCCCTCAGCACATTGTACACAGTCATAGCAGCAAATAGGACGTCCCTTCTGTATGGCCTTCCTGGTGCCAGGAGAACAGCTCTCACTACACACAGACACTGGAACCTAGGACAAATAATTTAAAAACGTTAACCGTAAATTGTCATTCCATAGTATAGGGCAGGGCCGTTCAGTTCCTGTCCTGGAAGTTTTCCATCCTACCTGATCAGTCTCTTCTAGTGGTTCTCTACCTGAGGCCAGGTGTGAATGTTCTGAAATTATTTGCATGATACCAGCCCTCTGGAACCAGAATTAACTACCTCTGGTGTTAAGTTTATTCAAAAATTGTAAAAGCAGCATTGCTATTATCAATGTTAAAGATGTTCAAATGAAACTAATTTTTACATTCATATTTTTAACATTTATTAGATCCTTGTATCGTCAGGGAAAGTCTCTCTGGAGCGACTTGGTGTTAAAAGACATCAATAATGTAACTGCTGAAATTAGGATAAAGCCTGTTTTGAACCTACTTGTAATCTAACACTAGGTAACCACCATCACTAACCCATCTAGGGGCAGTTGGTGGCGTAGTGGTAGGGCGTTCAACCCATGATCAGAAAGTCACCGGTACAAATCCCAGACTGGTAAAGTTACCACTGAGGTACTTATGTCAAATGTACAGCTGCCCACTTCTCCTTTACGGATGGGTCAAATGCAGAAGCCACGTTTTGTTATGGTGCACTGTGTGCTGTGTTCACAATGAGAAATAATAACTCACTTTCATATGCATAATCTAATCTCATATCTCCGATCTCCGATCTTTTTGTGTCAGCTTGGGTGACCATGTATCCTCCTCTGCTCCCCTCTTGTGTGGGGTCCCACAGGGTTCAGTTCTAGGTCCCTTGCTTTTTCTTTTATATCTGCTCCCGCTTGGATCCATATTTAGGAAGCATGACCTAGCTTTTCATGCCTATGCGGACGACTACCAGATCTATGTCCCTTGAAATAAAAAAGACTCAAAGTCTATTTTGACATTACTAAAGTGTCTTGAAGACATTAAGGCCTTGCTGTCTCACAATTTTTTTAAGTGTAATTGAAAATAAGACAGAGGTGATGGTTTTTGGTAGCTCCACTGAGACCCCTAGCCTAGATTTAGGCTTTTTGGCTCAATATATTAAGTCAATTGTCACTAACCTGGGGTTCAAGGTGGATGCTGGCCTCAAATTGACTGTCAAATCAGGGCTGTGGTTAAATCGAGCTTTTTTGAGTTGAGGAACTTGGCTATATTAAAGCCAATTCTTTCTAAGCAGCATTTTGAGACTGTTGTCCATGCCTTCATTGCTACTCGGCTCGATTACTGTAGTGTGCTTTACGTAGGGGTAGGTGAATCCTATATTACTCAGCTTCAAAGGGTGCAAAATGCGGCTGCATGTCTTCTGAGTGGCACACGTAAATATGAGCATATCTCGCCTGTTTTATCTATGCTCCACTGGTTGCCTATACAGTTTAGGATTCATTTAAAATACTTTTATTTGCATTTAAAGCTATTAATGGTCTTGCCCCTCTCTACCTTTCTGAGCTGTTACAGCCCTACACACCCTCTCGGTCTCTCAGGTCAACTGGCCAGCTGCTCCTGAGTGTGCCTTTAACTAAGCGTAAGCATAGAGGGGACCGTGCTTTCGCTGTTGTAGCTCCTAGAATGTGGAATGACCTTCCCTTGTATGTTAGGCAGGCTACTTCTTTGTCTGTTTTTAAATCCTGTTTGAAAACCCATCTTTTTTCTTTGGCTTTCGATCCCCTGTGAGATGTTGATTTCACATTGATTGTATATCATTTTATTTATGAACTGTTTATATAATTTTATATTGTCTCATTTTTCTCTGTACAGCACTTTGGTCCTGTGTGGTTGTTTTAAGTGCTTTAGAAGTAAAGTTGGCATGGTATGGTATTGTATGGTATGGTATGGTATGGTATGGTATATGAACATTACTGGAATTTTTCATTCAACACACTTATTATTACTACACCTCTTTTTGTCCTCCCATCCAGTTGATAGCTCTGTTCACTTGGAACTCCTGCCCTTTTGGTTTAGAAGCATCATAGAGGCCGACGGACACGAAATCCAAAGCACCATCTTCCTTAAACTGCCAGTTGATGAGCTCATAGACAGCCACAGGATCTCCACTGGAGTCAAACGAGACCTGATAACCATTCCTCGTAGTGAAGTTCACTTTCTTCAGCTGGTTTAGTATCTTTCGGTGGGGGGAAAGTATATAAGAACATGACAGGAGCCACCAACTAGGATTGTTTTGTATATAACTACTATTTTATCTTGATTTGGTTTTAGATCAAGCAGTTTCATACCTGCCATGGTGTGAACGTAATGGCCTTGTCGCATTTGTTGTCATTACAGATCACCCCGTGGATGGCATGTGCTATCGCATATGTAGCTTTGTACACCAGGTTTGTCGTGGTTAATTGAGACGTGTCTGTATAAGGGTTCTGGAGCGTGCTGATATCCTCAGTACCATCACATTCCTGTGTGTACACCGAGGACCCTGTGTGACCTTTTAGGCTACAGCCGAACGAGCTCTCCCAAAATTCTGTTAATATGGGTGATTTCAGTGCTTCAGCTGGAGAGAGATCTAACAGAAACTCCCGAAGACCCGGAATAACAGACGTGGGAATTCCAAAACCAATTGCACCAGCACAAATGTTGTAGGTCAAGAATTCCATCTCAGTGATCCACGTTTCGGTACCAATCCACTGAAGTTGAGGCAGTGGATCTCGTGTCAGCTCCTCTAAGAGAATCCTCATCTCCCCTGTGGCGAGAAAGGTGACAATAACACGAGCTGTGGATCTGCGGATGATGTTGGCCACTCTCTCCAGTTTATTGCGTGGTTGTGTGCTGTAGTAGGACTCAGAATACTCCACACAGATCCCCTCCTCTTGTGCAGCCTTCAGGAATGACGCCATTCCATAATTGCCATAGTCTGTGTCGCTGCGCACTGCACCAATCCATGTCCAGCCAAAATGTTTGACCAGTTTTGCCAGTGCGGCGGACTGGTGGTGGTCACTAGGTATGGTCCTAAAGAAGGCAGGATATTGACGCTTATCGCTCAGACATGCACAAGTGGCAGAGTGACTCACCTAGAATTTAATTAATAGATGAGAAGAAAATGAATAGGTTTTAAAACAAAAAAACTAACCACTTTATCCTGTAAGTTTTAGATAATCATGTCAAACTCTTTTTTCATGTGACAGTATGTTTAAAAAATATTTTTCATGCAGCAGAAATATTTACCTGTGGAATTCCAAAAAGACCAAGCACTCTGGTCATGCTTATTGACGGTGTAGAAGTGGACTCTCCTACAATCGCAGGTACAGCAGCTGTTGCAGGTTTGGAGCAGGAATTAGACTCATTGTAAACCAAATCCACACCATTTGCCAACTGTAATGCAACTTTCATTGTCATCGACACAGCAGCACATGTGTCATAAATCTCGTAGCCTAATTTGATGCCCGGCAGAAGATCCGATCTGTTGTTTATCTCGTGGATTGCAAATTCCATGGCCCGGGCCTCACGTAGTTCAGCAAGGTACATACTGTTTATAGAGATAGTATCATAAAATACAAACAAGCAATTATACATTTGGATGCATTGTCTTTTCTGACATCGGTAAAACATCACTGCAACATTTACCATCTCTGTTTTGTACAGACCTTCCAGTGCACTGCAGCTTTGGTGGCAGTGTGGTGTAGTCGTTCAGCTCTGACTTCATGTACAAATGTATAGCTAAAGTCCCTCCGATCACAAAGTCTCCATCCATAGACAGACAAGGCTGTTGAGCCTCAGTCCACAACCTGCAGCTGACCGGGTTATCTTCACCTGCTGCAGCACCGAGGCCAGTTATCAACAGCACTGTTACAAGAGATAAAGTCGGAGTGAGATACATGGCAGGCACAGTAGCCTTAATCTCACTAAAAGCCAGAATGGCTGCCTCACAGTTTAAATAGTCCAGTGTGATACAATGAACGTTGCTGTAAAAGCAAGGAGGTGGGGTTATGTGTTCAATAAGTAATTATTCATAAATAGTCTACCAATGATGTACACAATCAATCTTAAAAGTATATTTGGATTTTTGTTTATAATAAACTGAATGATAGTTTTAGAGCTGTAGTGTCACCAAATGGCTTCCTCTGTATAGTTTCTGTCTCTCGATTTGAAACAAGGAGCACAACAAAAGTCATTTCTCCAATCAGTCCCTCCAGGATTTCACGGGTCTTTTTAAAGATTGTTGTGACTTAAAATGTTGGATTTCACAACAGCTTTTCTGAAAAGTTATGATGAAAGCTGCGGTGATTTTAGCAGTTTTGTTGCAATTAAGTTGCAAGAGCAAGTAAAAGTGGTGGAAAAATAGTTGTGATTTTCTTCAAATAGGTTTGTAAATCAGCCCTAAATTCATATCCTGTACTAAATTAAGTGCATGCATATCTGACATGTAATCTGACATGTAATATTTGTGTAAATATGGTGAATCTGAAATGGTGGATGCTGTATCTTCACAGTAAAGGTTTCATTTTGGTGTTGTGTTTTGGACAAGCGGCAAATTATGAGTAAAATAATACATAAAAACACTAGTAAAAGAGGGTTAATTGCAAAGAGTTTAATGGTAAGGCTGTACAATGGTAATGTGAGCGTAAAAAAACAAAGCAGTTTTTATATATAAGGTATCGACAGTACTGGTGCTTAATGGAAAAAATTGATGTTATTTTAAACATTACTTTTACACCTTAACTTTTTTAAAACGTTACTTTCAATTATTATTCATTTACATTTCTCAAAGAGATTTAGAAGGTATTTTTCCCCATGAGGTGTTTCTTGGTATTCTGCTCTGGCCTAAAAACAATTACATAAAGCTTGGGAGCAAAAATACAAATAATCAAACTAAAACTAGAAGCCAAAATGGAAAATATCTCCACAGCTACAGTGAACTTTCCAGGAGAGCTGATATAAGCTGGAATAAAGGTGATCCAAAATGCACAGAATATCAGCATGCTGAATGTGATGAATTTGGCTTCGTTAAAGTTATCGGGCAGCTTCCGAGCCAGAAAAGCCAAAATGAAACACAACAGAGCCAAGAAGCCGATATAACCCAGAACAGCCCAGAAACCTACAGCTGAACCCAAACCACATTCCAG
>JAVGVS010001175.1:0-2500 GCA_032718565.1 Distichodus sexfasciatus
GTGTGTGTGTGTGTTTAAGAGTGTGTGTGTGTGTGTGTGTTTAAGAGAGTGTGTGTTTAAGAGAGTGTGTGTGTGTGTTTAAGAGTGTGTGTGTGTGTGTGTGTTTAAGAGAGTGTGTGTTTAAGAGAGTGTGTGTGTGTGTTTAAGAGTGTGTGTGTGTGTGTGTGTGTGTGTGTGTGTGTGTGTGAAATAACTCAGCAAGGGGCAAACGTTCAGCAATGTTACTAAAATTGACTCACTAGCAGAGAAAAGGTTCAAAATCATTTAAATGATGATGTAATTAAAAATGTAATTGAACGTTTCAAACAAATAAACATCAACCCATTTAACGGAACTTTTACTTTTACAGCATTCTAACCTTTTTATTTTACCATCAAGATAAACACAGAGAGAGAGAGAGAGAGGAAGAAGGAGAGAAAGGAGGAACGAGGGAGAAGTTGGGACAGAGAACGGAAGAAAGAGTGGAAGAACGAGAAAGGCAGAAGAGAGGGAGAGAGAGAAAGAGGAAGAGAAAGTGACAGAAACAGAGAAGAAAGGAGGAAGAGAGAGAGAGAGAGAGAGAGAGAGAGAGGTTGTCCTGTGAGTAAAGGCATGACACTGTAAGTGGAGTCATACATGAGGGGGAAGAGCGAGAGGGAGAGATAGAGATAGAGAGAGAGTGATGAAGAGAAAGAGATAGAGCGAGAGAGAGAGAGGAAGAGGGAGAGAGAGAAGTTGCCCTGTGAGTAAAATCCATTTGACACTCTAAGTGGAGACATGCATGTTTTATGAGACGATATGGGAGTTTAAACGGGGAGCTGACGACTCAACTCTCGTTCTGCACTCGTTCTCACTCGTTCACTCCGTTCCGGGCCACGCTGCACGCCAACAGGTGAGGTTTAAAAGACAGAAGGAAAGGCCATGAAAGAGAGCGGAGAAGGGAGAGAGAGAAGACAAAAGAGACTGAGAGAAAGAGAAAGAGTGTGAGGAAAAGAGGGGAGAAAAAGAGAGAGGGATGGGGTGAAAGAGGGGTGAAGAGGGAGCAGAAGGGGAGAAGGTGGATGGAGAGACCGGGGAAAGAGGGAGAGGGAGCAGAAGAAAGAAAGAGGGGGGAAATAAAGAGGAAAAAAGAGCAGAGGAGAAAAAGGGAGAAGCAGAGGGGGGAGAGAGAGAGAGGGAAAAGGGAAAAAGAGAGTGAGGGAGAGAAAAAAGGACTGAGACGAAAAAGAGGGGAGAAGAGAAAGAGGCAGACGGGGAGGACGAAACAGAAGAAAGAAGGAGGGGAAGAGGTGGGAGAAAGAAGGAGAGAGTGGGGAATGAGTGAAGAAAGTAAATGTTTAAATGAGGGGAGGAGAAAAGAGAGTGAAACAGAGAGGGAGAGAAGAAAGGGAGGAGGGACGGAGAAAAGGAGAAAGGGACAGGATAAAAGAGGAGTGATAGAGAAGGGGAAGAGGGTGGGAGAGACAAAGATAGAGGTGGGGAGAACGAGAGATGAGAGTGGGGAATGAGTGGAGAGAGGGAGCGTATAAACCAGGGCAGGAGGAGAGAGAGAGAGAGGGATGGAGGGATGGAGGGAGGGAGTCTGAGTGGGTGAGATAAGTGTCCCCGTCCCCCAGAGTCACTAAAGCAATTTAAAGCCGGAATTCTATTTAACTTACACAAATCCATCACTCTCTTAACGAGGGCGTTAGGGCTCGTTATGCTCGTTTCCATATTATTTCGGAGTCGGAGCAGGGACGGGGGGAACTTGCCCACTTTTATATCAGCACTTTTTCAGCAAGAAGTCCGTGTTGGTATCAAAACAGTTCGGGAGTTGACCCCGTGATCGGAAAGTCGTTGGTCAAAGTCCCGGACCGGTAAAGGCACCTCTGAGGTACTTATGAGCAACGTAACGTCCCCAAACAACGCTCCTCGAGCGCTGCCGAAAAGCCGTCGATTGTCTCTCCGCCCCTCTACTTGACGTTGACATAATCTGCCATTTCCACACTCGTTTTGAGGTCACTCTTCCCCCCCGCGTTCCCAGTATTTGCACTTGAGCGGATGTCTGTCTATGTGTGTGTACGGAACGTTCTGCTGCCCCCCGTTCCATCTGGAATGCCCCTTTAGGGCTCTTATATCCTGTTCTACTCCAGACTGGTCGCTTCTAATTCCTCCCCCGTTATTCTCACACAGTCCCAAACTGCCCCCAATTTGCCCCCAACCTCCCTGCAACATGTGCCTGTTTTGGCTGTAAAACCACACAGCTCCTTTATGTGAATCTGTACCCCATCAAAATGCTTAAAACTCCTGAATCTGTGACCCCACACCCTCCTGAACATGCCCCCTGAAGATTTAAATCAATACCTCCGTGCATAAACCCCCTACCCCAAAAACTTAAACCTGAACCATGGACCCCATAACATTTAAACGTACACCCTGAATGCGTAAATCTCCTGACGTAAACCCAAACCCTTCTGAAAGGTGAGGCACGTACCCCATACTTCCTTATGTAAACCCATATCCCAAAAACTTAAACCTGAAC
>JAVGVS010001175.1:5000-31062 GCA_032718565.1 Distichodus sexfasciatus
GGAATTCTCTCTCTCTCTTTCTTTCATTCCCTCTCTTCCTCTCTCTCTAATTTCTCTTCCTCTCTCTCTCTCTCTCTCTCTCTCTCTCGCTTTATCACTCCCTCTCCCTCTTCTCCCTCTACCATTTCCCTCTCTTTCTTTCTCTCCCTCTATCTTTCTCCGTCTCCTCTATTTTCCCATTTTCTTCCCAAATTCCCTCTTTCCCTTTTTGTTTACATTTTCTCTCTCTCTCTCTACTCTCATCTACTCTCTTTCTCTCTCTTTCATTTTTTCATTTTCATTCTGCATTCTTTCTTTCTCTTTCTTTCTCACTGCCTTCCTTCTCACTTCTTCTCTCTCTCTCATCCCCAGATTTTCCTTCTTCCTTTTCCTCCCTCTCTCCATTATTTTTCCTTCCTCCCTCCCTCTCTTTCTCTCTGTCTTTCTTTCTCTCTTCCACCATTTCCACTCTCTCCTTACGTTTCTCTGTCTCCATCTCTCTCTCACTTTCTCAAACTCTCCTGCTTCTCTCCGTCCCTTTCTCCTCCTTCCTATTTTCTTCTCTCTCTCTCTCTCTCTCTCATCACACGCTTCCTGTCCTTTTAAAGTGCCACATGAGTAAAAGTGACACACCGAAGTTCATATCGACAACATTCAACAAAACATCAAGTTCTACACACCAGTGAGAGAGTGTGATGTTCCAGTCAGGAATGTACATGTACACACACTCACACACGTGCACACATTGCTGCGCTGCCTGTATAAGTTGACACACAGAGGTCATGGGACTTCCTCAGCAGCATCCATCCCATGTTCACCACGGAAACAGGGGGGTAAAAAATTCCACCCTCCGAAAATAAACACACACTCACGCTGCTCTGATGGGATTCATATGGGGCTATAAGGAAGGAGAGGGAGAGAGAGGGACCCACTTTCCAAAAACACAGCTGATTATTATATTTCATAAGTATATAACTTTGTAGCTTCATCATGTAGAAGTGGGAGAGTGTGTGTGTTTTCATGTCTGTTTCGGGGGGACGTCTCAATCACACACATTATTGGTAACAGAGTGTGTGTAAAGTGAGCAGTGTGATGTGAGGAGTGTGTGTGTGTGTGTTTGAGTAGGGCATGATTTTTTTGGAGTGTGTGAGGTTAGGAGCAGGAATTGCATACCGTGTGTGTGTGTAGTGTGTTGTGTTGACGTGAGGAGTGTGTGAGTGCAGCACACACAGCTGTTGGAGGAGTGTGTGTGTGGGTATTCAGGCTGAATGCCTCTATTTCTCCGCACGTCACGTTAATGAGATCAGCCTGACAGCCACAACAATCACCCCAGTTGCCCCACACACACACACACACACACTTTGTACCTCCATCCCCCCGTCCGTCCATCCATCCATCCCCCCTTCAAGTCCTGCTGGTTTCAGGCCACACTTCTGGTGTGTAACAGCATGTGATGGTGACAATTATTCCATTTGAATGAAAACCATTAAAATCTAGAGAGAATCCAACACACAATCCACCAGAACACACAGAACACCAGAAATATGAACATGGACATCAGACATCGGAGAAGACGTCACACCTAGATCAGAAAGAGAGAGAGAAGGGGGACGCGAAAGAGAGAAAGGTGGAGAAAAGAATGAGAGAGAAAGAGAGAGAGTAAAATGAGAAAGAAAAAGAGGGGGAGAAATAAAGGAGAGATGAGAATGGGAACAAGAAAAGAGAGAGATGGGAATGAGAGAGAGAATGAGAAAGAGAGAAAATGGAAAGAGAGAGAAGAAGGGGGAGAGAGCAAGAAAATGGTCAAAAAAAGAGAGAGGGAAGAGGTGAGAGAGAGAGAGATAGAGAGAGAGGGAGGGAGGAAAATGAGAACGAAAGAGAGAGGCTGAAAGAGAAAGGGATTGAGAGAAATGAAGGAGAGATGAAAGAGAAAAGGAGAGAGACGGTGAGAATAAGAGCGAGAGAAAGAGAGAGGAGAATGAGAAAAAAGATAGATCAGAGAGAAATGGGGAATATTAAAAGAGAGAGAGATGGGAAGGAGAGTGAAAGAGTGAGAGATGAAGGGAGCGAGAGAGAGACATGGGATCAAGAGACGGTTCTCGTCAGGCCTTTGATGTTGCTTTGAAGTTGCTACAGTGTATCAATATCTATACATTTATACATAAACACCTGACCACACACAGCCCTGATGCAGCACACACCGGGGGGGAGGAGGAGCGTGTGTGTGTGTGTAGACTGACCCGTCAGCTCGGCCCACTCCATGTCGTGTGTGTGTGTGTGTGTGTGTGTGCGGTTAATGATGTGTGTATGAAT
This sequence comes from Distichodus sexfasciatus, assembly GCA_032718565.1. Classification (NCBI taxonomy): domain Eukaryota; kingdom Metazoa; phylum Chordata; class Actinopteri; order Characiformes; family Distichodontidae; genus Distichodus; species Distichodus sexfasciatus. The sequence goes on from JAVGVS010001175.1 coordinate 7,293, forward strand.
GAGAATGATTACGAAAAGAGCTGCTATAAAACCATAAACGGAGAGAAAAGACAGGACGGGACGTGTCGTCAATCGAGAGCTGTGAAAACAGATGTGTGTGTGTGTGTGTGAATGCTCTCATTGTTTGTTCTTGCCGTTCTTAAGTGCAGTTTTCACTCCACTCTCACAACTATCCCTTCTATACAAGTGGGCCAATGCGCTTACACACACACACACACACACATTTACAACACACACACACACACACACACACACACTCTCTCTCTCTAAGTGGCAGGATTGCTGCCGTGTTTCATTTCAACCTTTTCAACCCTTATCAGTCAGTTCGGAGTGCAGCCGCTTTGATGATGGCAGAGAGAGAGTTTAAGTCTTACGCAACGGCCTGAAACAAGGCAATATGACACACACACACACACATTCACACACTCCTTCCTGCTCTGCTGCGGTCTTATTCTCCCTCTATGTGGCAAAGAATGCCAAAGTAGCTGCTCAATCTCTCTTCCTCTTTCACACACAACACACACACACACACACACACACACACTGTCCTGTCAACCTCCAGGATAATTAGCCGCCTCTCCCAGGCGGCAGGGGGTGGAGTCGAGCGCAGAAAGAGACCTGCTAAACACTTTTGTCCCTTTATTGCAAGGCGCCCTTCCTCCCTCCTCCCTTCACCCCTCCGCCACTCATTTATCGTCCGCCGCGTCCTCATGCATTCATGAGCGTCACTCACCCTGCTGCCCGCTTTTGTGTCCGGCCGTAACGCCCACCTGGGGTGGGGGCAGTGGGGGGGAAGAGACCCGGAGACCCTCTCACTAGCCATATGGCTTCACCCTGTCGGACCCCTGAAAGGGAGATGAAAAAGGAGAAAGGGTTAGTCGTTCTTCTTTTCCCACTCGTTACACACCTTTGTCTTAGTCGGTAGCTGCAACATTTGGCGGACGCTGGAAGGGATTTAGGGTGTGGTGTGTTCACGCACGCTTTGACCGACACGGATACGGTACTTGGGACGGTTGTCAGGTCCCAAAATAAACCTTGAAACATAGTTTGAAGCCCTTTGCCGTTCTAGCACCTTATAGTTGAAGGATGCGCTTTAAGCGACTAGGGCAGTTCCATAGCGTAACAACTAGGGCACGTCCGTAGCAAGGCATCTAGGGCACTTCTATAGCGTGGCATCTAGGGCACTTCTATGCACTCGATTCACCTTGAAATTGGTCAACTGGATCTTTTTGGACCTTATTCCCAGCTCCAGGCGCTCTGAGTAAGTTGAAGTCAGGTATCAGTGGAAATTGGCCCAGAACTCACAGCACTCACATGATGATATCAACACACATCTTTCATGAACCAAACTGGGGTTTACTAAGGGACCCAATGGGAACTCCTAAAAGTCCAGCAAGGATTCAATTAAAATCCCAAATCTTATGGTCACCAATACAGAGTTTCAGGCACTCGGACCACGGCAAGACCAATGGGGTCCAAAGTGCTGAAGGTAGAATGAAACTGTAGAGTTAAACCTACAACCTCTCGGTTTCTGGACAAGCATCTTACCACTAAACCGTCACCCCCTGAGCTCCTTCCATTCCCTAACTTCAGAGACAGCTTTCTCGGAGCCACTTGGGGTTAGGGGTCTTACGAGGAGGCCCCAATGTTGGCAGTGCTGGAGGTAGGATAGAGCCAGACTCAAACCCACAAGCTCTTGGTCCTAAAACCACTACCGTACCACCAGACCACCAGCACATCCCCAAAACTCTTTGTCCACAGCTCCTTAAATTTGGGAACAGTGTCTCTGGGGCAACTGGTAGTTAAGGGTCTTGTTCAGGGGTCGCAATGGAGGTAGGACATGACTAAATTTAAACCAACAACCTCTCGGTCTGCAAATGTGTACTCTACCATCTTACACACTCCGTAAGTTGGGAGCAGTGTTCATCTCCGTTCCGCTTGTCATTACTAATGCATGGTGTGTGTCGTCAGGGATGGTACTGTTCTCAAACACTCTTACATGTGTGTTGGGCTGGCACACACACACACACACACACACACACACACACACACTCACTCCTGGCTGAGAGAATTTCCTGCATGGCTGCTCTTTTGAGTGTGTGTGTTTGAGCTTGTGTCTGTGTGGTCCCCCAGGCTGTGAAACCTGCCCTGCCAATGCTCCGACAGGTCATATGGGTACCTGCGGGTCCACACACACACCAACACACACACACACACACGCCTGGACCACCGTGACCCATTTACGTCAGTTTGCATCAAATCCAACACCATCCTTCCCTCTCTTTTCCCCCCTCGCAGCCCCTGGGCTTGAAAGAGGAGGTGAGAAAAGGTGTAATCTCTCGGAGATAGATAGATAGATTTCTGCTTTTTCCTCTTGTTTTTCCTCCCTCTCTTCTTTGCCGAAAACGCGCGGCGCCGGAACAAAAGACTGGCTAATGAGAGCGCGGCGCGCAACACTCGCTCGGCTATTGCGCCAGCGTGCCGATGTGCGGCGAAAACGGAGAGACGGAGGGAGAATGAGGGATGGAAAGGGAGGCAAAAGGGAACGATAGAAGCCTCCCAAGCGCTAACGCAACCTCCCGCCTCAACGTTATCCACTGCAGACGATTTCAAGCGAACTAACTCGCAGGACGGAACTCTTTCACTTCTTCTATTGCTATAGAAATGCTAGGGGTCAGTCGATACGGATTTATTCTCGATACTGATAGCGATTATTTCTAATTAAGACGCATAGGAAAGCAAGAAATTTAAAAGAAATTTAAAAATCCAATATAACTGCTGAACTCATGTTAGCACAAAACGCTCAGTCAATCAAATAAATAACTCAATTAAATCTGCAGCGTTGCATGCTGTTTCTGTAGCATTAGCTACGTTTATTGAGGGGTTTTGTAACGCTAGCTGGTCGCGTGGTGGAATTCTGCTATTTTGTGGTAGCAGTTTGATTTTGACTTCGGCGCCACGGAAACCCCGGCTAAAGTGTGTGTCCATTCACCCCAATCTGCACTGCCCACACACACACTCTCACACACGCTGGCCCACCGCTGATAAGACAAGAGAGAGATAAACGGCCGTTTTGTTATCTCCCCTCCCAATCCCGCCCTGCTGCCAGCCGGCATCGCCACGGCAACTGATGACTGGCAGCTCGCGCTGGCAGATGCTAGAGGCTGATAGTGGTGAGATGCTTGGCACAGATAGCCACGTAGACGCCTGGCTACGCTAGCAACCGTAGAGGCTCCACCGAGACAGGCTAGCCTCACCAATGTCGCAGCTAGCAACTCCGGAATTTCGTTTCGCTAAGGCGCCAAACGTAGCTGGTTTTCCGGCTCCGCGGTGTTAGCGCGAGGACGTTCCCGTTTGCCGTAGGGCATTTCCGGTAAGAGGAAGTCGTCCGCTATGCCACAGGGGAAAACCCTCGCTCCATCTTAAAGCAGTTTGAAGGCGATAACAGGCAACCAATGTTAATTAAAGTCGAGCCGAAACCAGGCTAATTAGCAGCGCAATAAGCCATTAATCTCTAACAATGACGCAGGGACGAGGGGGACAAACGTGAGGCGTGAGAATGTTTTGAACTAGCCAACAGACTTATTTTATAGGTCACTGCTCGTCAGACTCTAGCTTAGAAATTCAGATTTGAAGCGCAAATGTTGCTGTTTTCACACAACACGTGTAATTCCTGTTCAAAGGTGACTCGTACAATTGCTTTCTGAGATGGGTTTGGCAGCGGGAGAGTTGGGCCAGTGTAAAGTGAGACAAGCAGCTGCTCGGGGAATCGCAAGCAGTCACACTATTTCACCATTTCATTACATCGGGCACGTTTGAGAAATACGCAACTCCAGAACAATGCAGCTCCACACTGGGGGACAGCTTCAGTCCAGCAGAGTTCAGTAGGGTGTTGGTTTTAATCTGTGTTTTAGAAATCTTCAGCCAAACCAGCTTAAATCTAGGAATTACACAGTTGGCCGATATCAAATCAGTCATAACTAGAAATAACCAACAGAAGTTTTGAGGCCAAACCAGTTTAAAACCAGGATTTGAAGCCTATAACCAGAATCAGATTGGTCAAAACTAGCAAATATTCAGACGTTATCCTTAAACGGGTGCGAATTATTTTAAAGTATGAACTGATGTCTGAACCAGCCTCTAATCGGCACGGCAGAACTCGGAGGGCTGCTGGACTAAGTCCCGAAGCAGTAAAGGTACCACTGAGGTACTCATGAGCAAGGTAGCGTGCTGAAGTACGGCATCTTCAAAACGTTTAACGATCCGAAACTTGAAAACTTCTTTAAACTTCATTTCTATAAACTAACAACAACACAACACACTTCTTGAACTTGAAAACTGGAAATCTAATCAACTCGTCCCAGCACCGATACAGACAAAATAAAAGCCCAACCCAATTATAAAAGACATTTTTAGAAAAGACGGGACTCTCGCTGTCTGTCTTTGCAGCCGGAACGTGAGAAGCAGGGTCTACAGATTGGAGGTGTGAATCTGCGTGAGCGTCTGGTTTTACTTCTTCTAGGAAACCTCAGAAGCGTGTTGACTGATTAGCGAGTGCGGAAGTGTGTGTGTGTTTGTGAATAATTGGAAACACTGCCGCACTTTGATTTAGCGCAGGAATGTACACTGTGGGTTGAAATACGGGAGCTGGGTGTTTTAAGTTTGGCACGACGTTTGACTGATTAAAAAAATATATACTTTCATTGTTTGCAATTAAATTAGCAATACTGTTATTATTATTATATTATTATTATATCGACCAGCGCACATTAAACCTGTAGCTACAGCACCTTGTGAAAGCATGATCTTCCACAACCACTGATATTCTTACATTCCGATAAAAATCCCATTTAAAATTCACAATTACGATCAAATTTACTTTATTTTTTATGAAGAATCTTCAGTGTTTTCATTAATGACCTTTTGCTGGTTTCTCTCTTTCTTCTTTCTTTCCTTTCTTTCTTTCTGACTATATCTTTAGTAACCTTCTGTCTGGCTAACTGTCATATTTCTTTCTCACTTTATTTTTAGTATATTTCTAACTGCCTTTCTTTCTAACTTTCCTTTTTTCTTTCTTTCTACCTTGAATTTTAGTATCTTTTTCTTTCTACCATTCTTAGTAACTATCTTTATCTCTTTCTTGAACGCCGCAATGAAAGAATTTAGTCAAATTAAAAGTTTGTCTGCATTTTCCACATTTCATTACTTTATTTTTTTCTTCGTAACTTTCTTTCTCTTTCTCTTTCTTTCTTACTTTCTTAGTAATAATGTTTCATTTTTTCACTCTTTCTTTCATTCTTTCTTTCTTGGATGCAACAATGAAAGTATTTAGTAAAACAAACCTGGTCAAGATTTTACTGTTTCACTTTGAGTATAAATGGCTTTAGTGTAGTTGGATCTTGTGTGTGTGTCAGTTTGAATGTTAACAATGTTTAACGTTTGTCGTAACATGCTTCAGAACGTGGGCGTGTGTGTGTTTAAAACTAAAGACATTTAAATCCTGGAAGACACCACCTTTCTCTCTCTTTCTTTCTTGCGTTTTCTCATTTTCACACACACACACACACACACTCACTCGCTCTCTCCCTGCGTTGTCTCACACACCCACACACTCTCTCTCACACTCTGACACCGGGTGTGCAGGAAATGCAGCCAAATCAGAACCATGTTGAACTGCTGAAGTGAGTACAAGGGGGCAGTGGGGGGTGAGGCACTGCTCTGGGACCCCTAAACCAAACTCACCCCCTAAATTACCTCCAAACTGACCCCCCCCCAATGCTGACCCTCCCCCCTTACTGCCCTGTCGTGGATCTAACCAGCTCTCTGGCCTGAACTGCTCCCTGTTGCCTAAAAGCAAGGAATGAGGAATGGAGGAGGACCCGAGTGAGAACACACACACACACCCACCCACACACACTCACACACACACACTCACGCTGGACGCAGGTCAGCTGTTGCAACTGCAGTGTGTTGAAACATGGGTGGACCATTGAGTAGAAGTGGAAGGCTCGTCTCTCCGTCTCATTCTTTCTGCACTTCCTCCTCTTTTCTCTCTTTCTCTCCTCCTTCATCGTGTCTTTCTCTCTCTCACTCATCTTGCTCACTATCTCTCGTCTGTCACTTGCTGTTCTGTTTTTCTCTCTTTTCATCTCACATTATTCCTTCTTGTTCTCTGTTAGTCTCCCTCTCTTTCATCTCTTATTTCTCTCTCTCTCCTCCTCCTTTATTGTTTTTCTCTCTACATCTCTTACTATATCCCTCTTTATCTCTGGTCTCTTTCTTCCTCTCTCTTTATCTATCACTTTTTCTCTTGCCTTTCTCTCCCTCCTTCTCCTCTCTCTCTCTCTCTCTCATCTTCCTCTCCCATCTCACTCAAATTTCTTGTCTTTCTCTGTCTATCTTTTGCTGTTCTCTCTTCCCATCTTCTCTTTTAGTCTCTCGCTCTCTTTCTCATTTCGTCTCTTATATTTCTCCCTCTCTTCTCCTCCTTCATCGTGTCTTTTCCCCCTCTCCGTCTCTTACTACATCCCACTTCATCTCTCGTCTTCCTCTGCCTCTCTCCGTCTCACTCTCTATTGCTTCTCTCTCTCCTGATCTCAACTCAGTCTTTCCCTCCACCTTACTCTTTCTTTCTTTCTCTCTCTCTATTTTTTGTCCTTCTCTGTTCATTTCTCTCTCTGTCTGCATGTCTCTCTTTGTCCCCTGTCTCGCTCTCTCTCCATCTCTCACCAGGTCTCTAGACAGAACTCTATTCTTTCATGGTGTCTCTTGCTTTCAAGGTCACTCATTTTAGCACGCACACACACACGCACACGCACACACACGCGCACACACACACACGCACACACACGCGCACACACGCGCACGCACACACACGCACACACACGCACACACACGCGCACACACGCGCACACACACACACGCACACACACGCGCACACACGCGCACACACGCGCACACACACACACGCACACACACGCACACACGCACACACACACACACACACGCACACGCACACACGCGCACACACGCACACGCACACACACGCGCACACACGCGCACGCACGCGCACGCACACACACGCACACACACGCACACACACGCACACACACCCACACACACCCACACACACCGTCACTCCTGCCAAATGTGTGTGTATCAGCATAATTAGGAACACGAACACACACACATCTGTTAATCTGTCCTCAGTGTCAGCTGTCAGTCATGGTGATTTGGGGCGGGGCACAGTGGGGCGGAGTGGGAGGCGGTTCCCGTGGTTACGGTTGCCCCCGGCGATGAGGTTGGTACTGACCTGCTTGTGTGTGTGTGTGTGGTGATGATGCAATAAGAGGGAGAAGTGAGGAAAGAGCAGGAGAGAGGGATGAAGAGATGATGAAGGAGGGATGAAAACGCCTCTCTCTACATCTCTCTTCCTCTACCTCTAACCCTCTCTCACTCTCTTTCTCTCCTTTTCTCTACTTCTCGCTCTTATTTCTCCGAGTCTCAGTGTCTCTCCGTCTCTCTACATCTCTCTTTGTCTCTCCCTTATTTCTTTCTACCTCTCCATCTTTCTGTTCCTCTCTCTCTGCTTCTCTCTCTTTTTCTGTCTCCAATTCTGTCTTTCATTCTCTCTACCATTCTCCACCTCTCCCTATGTCTACCTCTCTCAGTATCTCTCTTTCAACCTCTCCATCTTCCTCTCTCTCTCTCGACCTCTTTCTCTATCAATATCTCTTTCTCTACTTCTATCTCTCTCTCCACTTTAATATCTCTCTATCTCTAGCTACATGAGATCTATATATCTCGTTCTGTCTCTAGCCGAGCCGCCCTGTTCTGACCCCTCTGTCCCCGGGTGTGGTGTTTAGTCTTTTCGATGTGTGAAATGTTTTGGTAGGAGTGGATCACACTCTGCTCAGGGTGTGAACTCTGCCCCTCCCCGAGTCTCACACCGTTTTTTATATTTTTACCCCCAAACACTGTTCTAAATCTGACTCTAACGAGAACGTCAGTCTGCATTAACACGCCCAACCTCCCTCCCCAAAGAGGGCCCGGGGTCAGACGCCCACTTATGCTATTAATTGGGGTAGAAACTAGAGCCCGAGCCGTAAATCTGTGTCAGTGTTATCAGCTGATGAATTGGTGTCTGTGTTAGTATCCGTAATAATGTCACACGATAAATTAACAGTTTTAATATTGACCTGTGTAATAAAAATGGAGTGCACCACAGCCAATATATTATCAGTGTAATATTGGTATCCGTTAATATCGGCCAGTATAGTGTTACATCGATAGCAGTCTAATATCAAACGAAAAATCTGTGTATTAATATCTGCAAATATATTTGTATTGGTGTTAATATCGGCCGATAAATTGGAAACAGTGTAATATCAGCTGATTACTAAGTATCTATATTAACATTGGCCAATATATTGTTATTGATGTTAATATCAACTGATAATTCAATATCAGTGTTTATATCGGCAAACACATTATCAGTGTTAAAATCAGCCAATGAATGTGTATCAATATTTAAAAGGGCCAGTACATTGGAAACGGCCGATATCCACCGATAAATTGGTATCAATGTAAAATCAGCCGGGAAAACAGAAACAATGTTCAACCAGCTGATGAATTGTCATCTATATTAACATTGGCCAATATATTGTAATTGATGTTAATATTGGCTGATAAATCTGTAGCAGCGTTCATATCAGCCCATAAATCGTGTAATGTTGATATACTGGTATCTGTATTAATGTTGGCCAGTATATTGTTAGCGGTGTTAAAATCAGCCAGTAAATTGGCATCAGTGTTAAAAAGGGAAACAGTATAACATCAGCCGATACATATCGGTATCTGTATTATTATTGGGGGCAATATATCGTTAGCAATGTTAATATTGGCCAATAAATCTGTATCAGTGATAATACAGTATAAGCTAATATACTGCGCTATATATATATATATATATTGGTTGTGTTGGCTCAACAATTGGAAACAGTGTAATACTGACCAACAAGTCTGTAGCAGTGATAATATAAGCTAACAAATTTTTAGCAATGTTAATATTGGCCGATAAATCTATATAAGTGTTAATACTGGCAAATAAATCAGTATCTGTAGTAATATCAGCCGATATATTATCAATGTCAATATCTGTCGATAAATCTATCTGTGTTAATATCAGCAGATTAATGGCAATTAAGAAAGGAAGGTAGAGACGGAAAATGGTGCAATTTTAACACAAAATGCCAACTAACATGGACAAAACTCCTCAAAAATGTGATGTACTTCTTAGATTTCATCTGGAAAATAAACTGAAATTCAACCTTCAGCATCATTATAGAAATTTTCCAGTCCTTGATTTATCAATATCGGTATTGCTCCTAAAAATGTTGCTCGGTTTGACATAGAAACTCAGATTTCTCCACAAGTTGTTCTATATCAAACCTATATATCAATATATTTTGCAGCGTCCACCAAATCTGGCCCCAACGGCACCAACCCAGACCCCCTTATCGGTTCCTTTTTATTTTTCAGGCGCTACACCACCCTCCGTCGTCCTGGCAATAAATCTGTCCTGCCTTGTCATGGACGTGGGACTCAATATGGTGGCCTTATAGAGTGTCCTACACTCATCCCTCCCCCTCCTTTTTAGTTTTTCCCTCCTTTCTTTCTTTCTTGCTTTCCCGTTTGGTCTCTGGCGAGCAAATAAAGGCTCTCGGGGGCCCATATGAATAACAATGCGCATTGTCCAGCTCCTTAAAGCAGACAGAGGCTTCCATTCGAGGAGCGACCCCTGACCCGACCCCCACCCAATAAGAAAAGGGGAAGAAAAAGAGAAAGAGCTTTCGGTGCTAATTGAATGAGCGATAATAAGACAGACGAGGCGACAGATGCTCGCGTGCCTTTACAACACATTCCGGCGACGCCGAAAGGGACTTTTCTCCTTTTTTTTGGTGGGGGGAAGTCGACCTCATCTGGGTGTCATTTCTCCTCCTGCTGATCTGGGGATGAGGTCATGGCTGGGAAAAATAGATCGAGGAAAAGTCTTGGTTATGATTGGCAGTCAAGTCAGAGTCAAAGTCCATTTTTTGGTTGTGGTCGAAAAGTCAAAAAAGCGTAAAGATTGTTGATGAAGCTGTGCACTTCTTAAGAAACAGTCAATAAATATGGAAGGTTCTTTGATGTAGTAAAGAATGCTTCCTTTGGGAAAGCCCTTTAATGGATTTAGAATGGTTCTTGAGTTAAAAAGTCACAAATTTCATAAAGAACCTCAAAAGGATTTACAAGAGATAAAAATTCCACATACTTCTTGAAGAACGTGCAACAAATATAGTTGGTTCTTTGGGGTAAAGAAAAAACATACGTCTTGAAGGACGTTCAATGGATTTAGGATGTTCTTTGAATTGAAAAAGCCATATATTTCTCAAAGAACCTTTAATGGACTGAGAAATTTCTTTGAATTAAAAATCCACATCTTGAAGAACCTATAGAAGGTTCTTCAAGGCAAAAAAAAGCTGTGTGCTTCTACAAGAACGTCATGGATTTAGAATATTCTTTGAGGATGATCTATATTTACTCACAAAACATTTTTGGGGTTCAGAGCCAACAATATCATTGAGGCCACTCAATTTTACCAGCCGGGAGAAGATGCATCACCGTCACTCGGATTATGTGAGATGGGATTGCGATGGTGCTGTAAACTTGTACTATCACCAACACCAGCTGTTCCTCAGCGCTCATGTGACCATCGCTCATTTGCATCTCTGTAAACTCGTGTTGGAACACACTTTTTTGCATCACACAGCCCTGAGAAGAATTGGTGGCGAATATGAAAAGGTTTACAGCAGGGCAAAAGAACTTTGTAAGACCTGGTGGTGCCAAACAAAAAAGCAGGGTTTTAATTCGGAACTGTTATTTAAAGAAGCAACTCAAGGGTCGTGAATTTTAGTGTGTGATTATTTGTCATTGTGAACACACCACAGCCCACAGGTAACTTTACCAGTCCGCAGCTTGAACCGACAACCTTATGATCATGGGGCCGTCTCCCTAACCGTTAAACTACCAACTAAATGTTTACACTTCATCAAAATTATATTAAAAACACAAGCAAGTCTGGATTTTTAGAAGCAACAAATGAAGAAATGAGAGGTTTATTCATCTAATCTTCCTCCTACTAAATTCAGCTTCTACTTCTAATACTACTTTTTGTCCACAAGTGTAGATACTTCACTTACACAAACAAAACTTTTGGCTTATTTTACTTGCCAGAATATGTTGCAACAAGTTTGTCATCGTAGCAGCAACGTTCTTTACTTGATATTTTGTGTGCCGTAAAACTCCTGCACGTTGCTGTAACCGCGGGGAAACAAGATGGCGCCGGCGCAGTTGGGTGACGTCACTAGCGTGAAATCCCGCGCATCTGCGTGACGTAGTGGCGCGGGGGAAATGTGATTACCGGGAACGTTAATTACGTTAGTGTTAAAAGTGTAAAAGAGAAGCGGCGGTGCGTGTCAAACCCGCTTAAAAACGCGGTGGGAAAGTTGAAAAAGAAGCTGGGAGCAGACGAACACAAGGAATAAAGGAATAAAGGAATAAAGGAGGGGATAAAAAAAGGAGTGCGGGGTCAAACACGCGCCTTCTGCTGGAGTTTAAAGCCTTAATCACATAAACACACACACATGCAGATAATATCTGTCCTGGAGATTAATTAATCTGGGCTCCGATTTAGACGGCACACAATAAAACCAAATTAAATTATCTCTCCGCCTTTGGAGATCACGTGATTAAGTATGAATGGACGTTGGAGCCAAAAGTTCGTCTCACTATAGAGTCATTTAACAGAAATTCATTTATTATGATAAATCAAGTTTTACCAAAATTACGGCTTCACGTGAGAAACTGGTTAACAGTTATTTTGATTATCATTTGCGTGTGCCTGGTCATATATTGGGGAAAACAGATTTATTTATAATTGTAATATATAAGTGCACATCTCACGTTATTCAAGTCAGTACAATATATTAAGTTTATATTATAAGGACTGACTTAAATATGATTAATTTCAACTTATTCTAGTCGAGCAAAGACAATATAACGTCACGCTGGGATTAAATGACGGTCTACTAGGACTAGGAATGAATGAAAGTGTTCATTTAAAGTTAAATATAAAGGTATAAATGTCTGGACAGTCTCATGACGCTGCTCAAAGTGGTGTAGAATTATTAAAAGCAAGTTCTTTCGGTGTTTCGTGGCCGAAATGTCATTTTCTGGTTCAATCTTTCCTCTATATTATGTCTTTAGCTCTTTTTAAACTACTCTGAAGAAGGACTTGCATAAGGTAGAAAATGTAAAACAAATTTTATTTCCGATATAATATGAAAGCGAATTACGATTAGAGCATGGACATTAGTTACATAAGATATAAACAGTCAAAACGGGCCAAAATTATATTTTATTATAAGGATGGAGTTCTAGACACGTCAAGTTGTACGCCACACTTTGATTTTATTTATTTATGACAAGTTTTATATATATATATATAACATACAGTATTGTGTAAAAAATCTTGAGTTTCCCCTTCATGTATATGGGGTGTGTGTGTGTGTGTGTGTGTGTGTACACACTCTTTTTGACCCAGTTTTAACTCAAGAAACCGAAACTCCGCTGATTATTCTAATTTACGCGCTCCGCTCTAAAGTTTGCATTGAAAGTTTCTCAACATTGAAATGTGGGTCTCTTATTTGTGTGCGTGTGTCTATTCATGACAAAAGTCTGTGTGTGTGTGTGTGTTTTGGTGAAACTTGCAGAAGGAAACGGGGCCGTTTTCTCCTTTTTCTCTTCTCTTTTTGATTCCTCCTTTATGCCCGGCAGCGTCGCGCAGCAATCGGAATTGTCCCCGTTTTTACGCTTTCGCTGCGGACTAATTTCCCTTCTTAGGGCTTCAGAGGATGGGGGGAGAGAGAGAGAGAGAGAGAGAGAGAAGTGAGAGAGTGAGAGAACCAGATGGGACCCCGTTGTTACGACCACGGTGCGCACGCGATGAAAAGCGCATTTATTCTCATAGGTCGATATGGATTAACGTGCGTGTGGTGATCCAGCCCTTAACACACCGCCATATACGGGTGTATAGGGTATTTTTTGGGGTCCGTGAGGCAGATTTGTTAAAAATACTCCCTAATCTATAAGACAAGGGTGTAAAATTGGCTTAAACGTTTGGTGGGATTTGGGAGCTTGGGGTCTAGACCCACATTTGCATATGATTATATATGTTTTTGGGGTGTGTGTGTGTGTGTGTGGGGGGGGGGGGGGGTTGGGTTAGTGGTCAGTTTGGATGTTTACACCCCCTACCATGTTAGAGAATCAAAATTAAAAGCTACTAAAACTCATAACTTGGTTGTATCATGTTATATATGGAAGGTGTACTTAGTATGGGAGGCTAAAAATTGGGGTTGAGGTTGTTACCCATTTGCCCAAATATGAGGCCCATCTTGAGGCGCTGTGTTGGCAAATTTAAGAAAAGTTTTGGACATCAACCAAACATTGGGGTTGAGGTTCTCCTCCCCATCTGACTATTTTGCGGGAACTGTAATGGCAAGTGTTTGATTAGACAAGTTTGCTTAAAAATACCAAAAATCATAGGTGTAAATTTGGCTTGAAGTTTTAGGGAAAGAAGCCTCTTCACAGTTTTGGGCGTCAACTAAAAAATTTGGGTTGAGGTTCTCACCCATTTGCCCAAAATATGACCATATTGAGGGTTGTATTTGCCAGTTTTGAGTTTTGATTTTCAGACAAATTGTTTAAAAATACCAAAAATCATAATCTATAAGACAAGGGTGTAAATTCGTGTTGAGCACATCACAGTTTTGGGCATCAAACTAAACACTGGGGTTACTATCATCTATAAGACAAGTCAATTTGGGTTGAATTTTTGGGGAAAAGAGCATCTTCCAAAAAAGTTGAGGTTTGCACCCATTTGTCCAAATATTTTTGCATTGAGGTGTTGTATGTACCTGTTTTGATTATTAGACAAATTTGTTTAAATATTCCAAAAATCATAGGAGTAAATTTGGGTTGAACATTTGGAACAGCATTTGGATAGTAGTTTCCAAATCTATCCAAAAATTGGGAGTTGGCCAAATATGATTATTGGTCGAGTAATAGAATTTTTGGAACAAATTACTAAAAACTTGTATTATATATTGAGTTACAAAAGCCCTTCTAAGCTTTAAGACATCAACTACAATGGGGTTCACACCAAAAATATGACTACTTTAGGGAATTGTATTGACCAGTTTTGATTGTACGCCAATGGTTGAATGGCATTAAAAATGTTAAAGTGGCTGAAAATCATTGGTTTTTATTTGAATGGAATGTTCTTTAGGGATAAAAGGCTATTTCACATTTTAGGCATCAACAAAAATATTTTGCAACAAAATCTTCTACATAAAAGCTACTAAAAATAAATGATATATCATATGAAATGTTCCTTGGAGAAACGAGAATGTCCTTACGGTTTGGGGCATCAACCAAAAATTGGGGTTGAGGTTTTTGCTCCAGTTGCCTCAATATGACTGTTTTAGGGGAGGGTTGTATGGGCCAGTTTTCATTATTAGGCAGATTTGTTAAAAAACATCCCAACAGCATAATCTATGAGACAAGCGTGTAAATTTGGATTCAACAGTGCCGATCAACAGTGCTGGGTGTGGGGTCTCCACCTAGTTGCATATTTTTGACCAGTTTTGTTTATGGGGTAACAGAATTTTTTAAAAATAAATGTTATTATATGGAAACAGTTTTGGGGCTATTGTCTAAATATGACTATTCTGGGAGGTTCTAAGCCCCCACGACTGCTCTCAAGAGTAGTATTCTTAAAATAAAAGCTACTCAATAATCCTTTCGCTAAACGGTACCATTCCAGAGCTTTAATTTTAGCGTTACAAAGGAAAGATGCTCAAAAATGTCAATATTGGGTTCTAAAGGCATACTTTCTTGCAGTGGAAATGACATTATTGCTCCTACGGAAAAGACAGGAGGCAGAACTGGAGGCTGCAGAGCTCAAGATGTTGAGGTTCTCTTTGGGAGTGACGAGGATGGATAGGATCAGGAATGAGTTCATCAGAGGGACGGCTCATGTTAGATGCTTTGGACATAAAGTCAGAGAGGCCAGACTGAGATGGTCTGGACACGTCCGGAGGAGAGAAAACGAGTACATAGGTAGAAGGATGCTGAGGTTGGAGCCACCAGGCAGGAGGCTGAGAGGAAGACCAAAAAGGAGATTTATGGATGTGGTGAAAGAGGACATGAAGTTAGTTGGTGTGAGGGTAGAGGACGCAGAAGATAGGACTAAATGGAGACAGATGATGGCGACCCCTGATGCAAAAACCGAAAGAGGAAGGAGAAGAGTCAAAAATAGGGTCTTTCCACCTGAAAGAGCATAACTTTGGAATTCTGATGATCATTACGACTAATTTTTTGGGCTGTTTTGACGTTTTGGATGTTGATTATATCCCTCATAATGTCCAGTCTTGTCTATGCTCAAATCCCAATTCATTTTTAAGAGTTGGTTTTATGAAACCACACCATTGTAGAACATATTATTATATAGAACACAAGCTCATATGCGTCATTCAAGCCTCTTTATTCCCATTTTGGAATGTTGCTTTTATGGAATTTTAAGGAGCGTTTTCTGGTCGCGACTGGTTAGAGGTGCCTCGTATTTCCCAAGCTTTATTTTTTACTGAAGGGAGATGAACATAATGTTGGCGGACTGGAGGAGTGTGTTTGTGTATAGACGAGTGTGTGTGTGTGTGTGTGTGTTTGTAGGGACGCGCGCAATCAGACGCTTTTTAAAAGCTTTCAGCGTCGATGAGGATGAATAATTAATAACGAGCGTAGTAAAAAATAGAAGAAAAGTTCAGCCTCGGTTTTGTTCGGTCTATTGTGTTAGAGAGAGAGAGAGAGAGAGAGAGGGATGAAGAGAGAGAGGGAGAGAGGTGTCTGAAAGGGCGGAGCTCCAACCCTCCTCTCCCCCCTCTCTTTCTTTTTAATGAAGCTCTATAGCGGCTGTGTGTAGAATAGTGAATAGTCTCTGCGAGACACACACACTCTCACACACAGTCTCTCTCTCTTTCACACACACACACACACACACACACACACACACACACTCCGCTTTTCGTTCCATCCTTTCCTTCTGGAGAGAAGAGCCGCTTTCTTTTGTCGCGGAGGGACACGTTGCGTTTATTTTGTCCTTTTTCTCGGATTATTTTTTGAGGGGATCGTCCAGCGGAATCGTCCCAGACAGTAGGAGACAGGCAAGATCCCACACACACACACACACACACACACTTTCTCTCTCCCTCTCTCTCTCTCTCACACACACACACGCGCAAACGAGAGGAGTGTATATGCAACGCTGGATGTCGGAGGCGCGCAACAGATTAAAACTCCTCCTTTTCCACTTTTTGCGGATTCGTTCCAAAAAATCCTAATATTATTTATTTATTTATTTATTTATTTCTGTCCCACCCCCCAAAATAACATTCCCCCCGTGCGGGCTATTTTTTGGAACATTCCGGACGGCATTTTGTGAATTGGGGGATGCATTTGGACAGATAGTAAGACGCGCGTCGGAGCCCGGGAAAGAGGAGGAGGAGGAGGAGGAAGAGAAAGAGAAAGAGAGAGAAAGGAGAGTTAAATCGGAGGAATAATAAAGAAACAAAAAGGAGGAATTTGTTGGAGGGAGGAATAAAGAAAAGAGATGGAGAGGAAGAACGGGAAGGTCGCGCCACTCGTCCTCATTCTCGTTATTGTGGCAAAGTTGGCACCGGGCACAAAGGGCAAGACCCTGAAATACCAGGTGTACGAGGAACAAAAGGTGGGCACTGTAATCGCCAGGCTCAAGGATGACGTATCGGACGCCCTGGCATCCGTGCACGGTTCGGTACCGGGTCCGGCGCTCCGTTTCCGTGCCATGCAAAGAGGCACGGCGAGTGCACTCTCGGTGCGCGAGCACGACGGCGAAATCAGCGTTCGCTCTCGTCTGGACCGGGAGAAGTTGTGTGAAAAGAACATCAACTGCACAGTGGAATTTGACGTGCTGACGTTGCCCACCGAGCACCTGCAGCTCTACCACGTGGAGGTGGAGGTGCTGGACGTCAACGACAATGCGCCCCGCTTCACCAGGGCCGTGGTGCCCATCGACATCTCCGAAACGGCCGCCGTGGGCACTCGGGTGCCCCTCGACAGCGCCACTGACCCGGATGTAGGGGAAAATGGGCTTGCCACCTACTCCCTGAGCCCTTCCGATGCCTTCGACCTCGAGGTGGGCACCAGGCCCAACGGCGCCCGCTACGCCGAGCTGGTGGTGCGACAGGAGTTGGACCGGGAGACGAGGGACGGCTACGAGCTGCTGCTCACCGCCACTGATGGCGGCGTCCCCCAAAAATCGGGGACGGCGCTCTTGAAGATTAGCATCACCGACTCTAATGACAACAACCCAGCCTTTGAGGAGACATCCTATGTGGTGGACCTGCCGGAAAATTCGCCCCCAGGTACTCTGATCGTCGACCTCAACGCCACCGACCCTGACGAGGGCACCAACGGGAAGATTGTGTATTCGTTTAGCGGCCATGTGTCTCCTAAAATCGCCGAGACCTTCAAAATCAACCCAGACAGCGGGCATGTGACACTGCTGAGGAAGGTGGACTTTGAAGCGGCCGACTCGTATGACATTGACGTGCAGGCCCAGGACTTGGGGCCCAACTCGATGCCAGCGCACTGCAAGATCGTGGTCAGGGTGACTGATGTCAACGACAACAGGCCGGAGGTCAGCATCAACCTGATGACACCGGGCAATGAGGAGACGGCCTACGTGTCTGAGGCGGCACCGGCCGACACCTTTGTGGCCTTGGTGCGGGTGGACGACCTGGATTCTGGTGCCAACGGAGAGGTGGTGTGCCGCCTGCATGGACAGGGCCACTTCCGGCTTCAGAAGACCCACGAGAAAAACTACATGATTCTCACCAACACCAGCCTGGACCGCGAGAAGCGAGCCGAGTACAGCCTGACAGTGGTGGCCGAGGACCGCGGCACGCCCAGCCTTTCCACTGTCAAGCACTTCAGCGTGCAGGTGCAGGATATCAACGACAATGCACCCCGCTTCGAGCGCAGCCGCTACGAGATCTTCAAGGAGGAGAACAACTCGCCCGGCGCCTACCTGGCCACACTGCAGGCCTCCGACCCCGACTTGGGCACCAATGGCCAGGTGAGCTACTCCATCTTGGAAAGCACAGTACACGGAAGCTCCATCTCTACCTATGTCACTGTCGACCCATCCACTGGCGCCCTCTATGCCCTGCGCACCTTTGACCATGAGGACGTCAGCCACGTGTCCTTCCAGGTTCAGGCCCGCGACTCTGGGATGCCGTCACTCAGCAGCAATGTCACTGTGGCGCTGACTGTCCTGGATGAGAATGATAACCGCCCTGTCATCTTGTCACCACCCCTTTGGAACCACACTGCTGACGTTCCTGTTTCCCGGTACTCTGAAGCGGGTGAGATAGTGACTGTTGTACGCGCCACTGACCTGGACACTGGCGCCAATGGCGACTTGGTGTGCTCCATCGTCGCTGGCAACGATGCGGGCTACTTCTCGGTGGACGCCAGAACCTGCGAGATCCGCACCAACGTTAGCATGCCGGAGGTTTCTGGTGACCGCATCGACCTCACCGTTCTCGTGCAGGACCAAGGCACTGAACCTTTAGGTGCTCGGGCACTGCTTCGCCTCACACTATACGAAAACCTGGAGAATCTTGCCAACCCCCAGCAGACAGGTGGCAGCGGCGGGCGCAATAAGGTGCTAGATGCCTCCATGATTGTCATCATCTCACTAGGTGCTGTTTGCGGCCTCCTGCTTCTCATCATGGTGGCCTTCGCCCTGCGCTGCTCTCGGGAAAGAAAGGACCCTCGCACCTACAACTGCCGGGTGGCCGAGTCCAACTACCAGCAGCACCCTCGCAAACCATCACGGCAACTGCACAAGGGCGACATCACCCTGGTGCCGACCTCCGTGCCACTCAACGGCACCCTGCCCAACCGGGCGCAGCAGCACCAGCTCCAGCTCCAGCAGCACTCTCCCGGCCCAGAGAGGGCGCACCAGAGCCACCAGTCGCTCAACAGCCTCATCACCATCTCGTCCAACCACATCCCCGAAAGCTACCCCATCGAACTCACCCACGTCACGCCCCCCGTGGAGGTAAGAGACGGGCGCCACGCCCTCGCCAACTAAACTCACTTGTGTTGTGTTACTACTTTGTGTACTTTCTGAGTTTTTCCATTTCTCATTTTTGCATGTTGGGTCGTGTGTGTCGTTTTAAATGTGTGTGTGTGTGTTGACGTGTGTGTTTATGTGCGTGTTCCATCGACATCCGTTTATGTTTTATTTTTATGTGTCTTTGCTGTAGCAAGTTTCACAGCTGCTCTCCCTACTCCATCAGGGTCAGTGTCAGCCTCGCCCCAGCTTCCGAGGAAACAAATACTCACGCAGTTACAGGTAAACAACCAAAATGAACCACGCGCAAAGCACACACACACACACACACACACACACTCTACACACACACTCCAGCACATGCAAGGAAAGAAAGAAAGGAGGGAAGAGGAGAGAGAGAGAGAGAGAGAGAGGGGTAGCAGCGCCGGTTCGATCCGATTGGACGATAGCGGTTCTAGAAGCGGGCTGCGGGTAGACGAGGACAGAACTTCCCTGTTGCCGTGGTCACCCACGTCGGCAGAATCTGATTGGACGCCGCCTCGCATGAGGTCATAGCTTGCTTTTCTGTTTTTTTTCTCTCGTTCTTTTTCTCTTTTTTCCCCTCTCTCCTCTTCTCCGGTACTCATCTGTGTTTGAGGTGTTTGGAATCATGCCATTTTTTTGTTGCGTGTCTCACACACACACACACACACACACACACACACACAGACATACACATAGCGACAGACGCCGGGTGACCTCCTCCAGAGCCGTTGTCGAGGTCTCGCGTCATGGCAACGGACTCAATGCAGAGATATTTTGGATATGGGTCACACACGTAAACACGTTCACACACACACACATGCGTGGCAACGGTCGCCGGGTGACCTCCCGAGCCGTCGTCAGGGTCTCGCATCAGGGACGCCATGGCAACAGATGTGATGTCTTACATATGGGTCACATACATATACACACGCACATGACGTCATGGGAACTCAGCACGTGGTGAGGCAGACGCTCAGGTGTGTGTGTGTGTGTGTGTGAGGGACAAATGGAGCAGCGTTCACACACCATCTTATCACTTATCTATTTTTGGTGTATGTTAACAAACGCAGCACTAACCGTGTGTGTGTGTGTGTGTGCGTGCAGGTACGCCCTCCAAGACATGGATAAGTTCAGTCTGAAGGACAGCGGGCGGGGCGACAGCGACGTGGGTGACAGTGACTGCGAGATGGGCCGCGATTCGCCAATCGACCGGCTGCTGCTAGGCGACGGCTTTGGCGACCTCTTCCACGTTGACGCCCACAACAGGCTCCACCCAGGTACACACACACACACGCGTGCGCGGCGGGGTTAACCTGCAGCAGGTGTTTCCTGTCTTACACACGTCTATATTGCCCTGGATCAGGTTCAGGGATGGGCGGGGCCACACAGGGCAGTGTTGAGAAGGTGGGGATTTCACACACACACACACACACACACACCCCGTCACCTGTTGCTATAACACACATACACACTGCACTAACACCATCTGTCTGTGATCATGGTCCACTGTAGGGCATATTAAAGAGGCTTCTGTGTGGGGGTCTGGAACTGAGTGTGTGTGTGTGTGTTCGTGTGTGTGTGTGTGGGTGTGTGTTCGTGTTTGTGTGTGTGGGTGTGTGAGTGCGTGTGTGTGTTCGTGTGTGTGTGTGTGTGTGTGTGGGTGTGGGTGTGTGTTCGTGTTTGTGTGTGTGGGTGTGTGTGTGTTCTTTTTCTTTGTCTGAAGCATGTTATTTTCGCAGCCAACACCCAGCACAGCCTCAATCAACACTGCTGCTTTTATCAGAGAAAAGGGGGAGAGGGAGGGAGAGGAGGGTGAAGGGAGGGAGGAAGGGAGGAGAGAGAGAGAATTGGGGAAAGAGAGAAAAAACAGAGGGAGGGAAACGGAGAAAGAGAGGGAGAGAATGGGAAAGGCACAGGGAAGGAGGGAGGGAGGGAGTGGCGAAAGAAAAGAGAGAGGGAGGGAAAGGGAGAAACAAAGGGGGTGGAGAATAGAGAGAGTAAGGAACGAGGGAGAGAGAGAAGGGTGTAGGGGAGAGAGAGAGAGTGAGAGAGAGGAGGAACGGGGAGAAGAGAAAGAGGGAGGAAGAGACAGGAGAGCGCAGGTAAAGAAAGAGAGAGAGAGAGAGGGAAAAGGAGAAAGAGAGAATAGAAAAATGAGGGAGAGAGTGTGGGAGAGAAAGGGAACGAGGATGAGAGGGAGGGAAACGGGTGAATAGAGGGAGTGCAGGGGAAAGGGAGAAAGAGGGATGGGAAAAGAGAAGGATAGAATGAGTGGGTGGGAAAGGAAAAGAAAGAGAGAGGAGGAGGGAGAGAGAGGGAGGAAGAGTGTGAGAATATGATGTACGGAGAAACGAGTGCACTAGCCTTCCTCTCACAGCACTCTGCTCTTTTACTCATTCCATCATTCTTCAACTGTCCTCCTCCTTCCTTCTCTCCTCTCATCCCTTATTCCCTCCTCTCCTCCTCCTTCCTTCTCTCCTCTCATCCCTTACTCCCTCCTCTCCTCCTCCTTCCTTCTCTCCTCTCATCCCTTACTCCCTCCTCTCCTCCTCTTCCTCCTCCTCCTCCCACCTCTCCTCTCATCCCTTACTCCCTCCTCTCCTCCTCTTCCTCCTCCTCCCACCTCTCCTCTCATCCCTTAATCCCTCCTCTCCTTCTCTTCCTCCTCCTCCCACCTCTCCTCTCATCCCTTATTCCCTCCTCTCCTCCTCTTCCTCCTCCTCCCACCTCTCCTCTCATCCCTTATTCCCTCCTCTCCTTCTCTTCCTCCTCCTCCCACCTCTCCTCTCATCCCTTATTCCCTCCTCTCCTCCTCTTCCTCCTCCTCCCACCTCTCCTCTCATCCCTTATTCCCTCCTCTTCCTCTTCCTCTCACCTCTCCTCTCATCCCTTAATCCCTCCTCTCCTCCTCTTTCTTCTCTTTCCACCTCTCCTCTCATCCCTTAATCCCTCCTCTCCTCTTCTTTCTCTACCTCTCTTCCTCCTCCTCCCACCTCTCCTCTCATCCCTTATTCCTTCCTCTTCCTCTACCTCTCCTCCTCATCATCCCACCTCTCCTCTCATCCCTTATTCCTTCTTCTCCTCCTCTTGCTCCTCCTCCCACCTCTCCTCTCATCCCTTAATCCCTCCTCTCCTCCCTTTCCTCTACCTCTCCTCTCCTGCTCATCCCACCTCTCCTCTCATCCCTTATTCCCTCCTCCCCTCCTCCTCCCACCTCTCCTCTCATCCCTTATTCCCTCCTCTCCTCCTCTTCCTCCTCCTCCCACCTCTCCTCTCCTCCCTTTCCTCTACCTCTCCTCTCCTGCTCATCCCACCTCTCCTCTCATCCCTTATTCCCTCCTCTCCTCCTCTTCCCACCTCTCCTCTCATCCCTTATTTCCTCCTCTCCTCCTCTTCCTCTTCCTCCCACCTCTCCTCCTCTTCCGCTACCTCTCCTCTCCTCCTCCTCATCCCTTATTCCCTCCTATTTTCTCTTTTCTCTCTCAATATACTCTTCTTCTCCTCTCCTTTCCTCCCCTCTCCTCTCTCCCCACCTCTTCCATCCTCTACTTCTCTCCGCCCGCTCTTTTCCTCCTTCCATCTCTCTTCTTCTCTGCATTCTTCTTTTCCCTCAATTCTTCTCCTCTAATCTCTATTACTCTCCTGCTTCTCCCACCTCTCCTCCCTTCTCTCCTCTCCTGTGTTCCATCCTCACGTCCTCTTCCTTCCCTCTCCTCCTCTGCCTTCATTTTTCTCCTCCTCTCATCTCTCCGTTTCCCTTCTTTCCTCTCATCTTACTTTTGTCCTCTGCTTCTCTCATCCTTTCTTTCTATCTTCTCTATTCTCTCTTCTATCCATCTTTAGATCATCCTTTCCTCCTCCCACTCTACTCTCTCACTGCCCTCTCCTATCCTCTACTTCCCTCCTCCCATCTTTTCTATCCTCCTCCCAGTTCTCCTCTCCACTTCACTCATCCATCTCCTCCTCCCTTATTCCACCTCCTCACCTCCTTCTCTTCTTCCCTCCTCCCACTTCTACCATTTCTCCCGTCCCCTTTTCTCCTCTTTCTCTATCTTTCCCTCCATCTCCTCCCCTCTTCTTTTCTTGTCCTCCCTATCCTCCCATGCTTTACCTCTCCCTCCCCTCCTCTCCCACTTCCCACCATCTCTCCCCTCTTCTCCTCACAAAATAATCATGTTGTATGCTGGTACAAAGATTCATCACGTTAACACCTCCCTCTCTCCGCCCTTCTCTCAGCGGGGACCAAGCTGTGCACGGACGAGTGCCGGGTCCTGGGCCACTCGGACCACTGCTGGATGCCGCCGGTCTCCTCGGCCGACTACCGCGCCAACATGTTCATCCCCGGCGAGGAGAGCCGCCCTCGCGTCGCCGACGACGACCAGCAGTCGCTCGACTCCAACCGCAGGAGCTTCTCCACCTTCGGCAAGGACTCCGAGGACGAGGAGGGCGGAGGAGGAGCGTCGTCGCTCC
>JAVGVS010001176.1:0-31055 GCA_032718565.1 Distichodus sexfasciatus
CATCTCTCTCTCTCTCTCTCTCTCTCTCTCTCTCTATATATATATATATAATTATAATTATTATTTTATTATTATTCAGCATTGTATAATTATTGTAAGTATTGTAAAGCATTGCACCATTAATATAAACACATTAACTAAAAACACCAATATATTTTTGAACAAAGCATACTTTTCGAAACATTGTCCTATGTATAGCTATTTCTAGACTTGGATGGATTGCAGTGAAATAACAGTATTCTGTAAATGTTAATTTCAAGAGATAAATAAATAAATATTCCAAAGCTAAAAACTATGTATCATTGTAAAGGTTTCCATCATCATTACAACTATTAAAGCCAACGTTTTCCATATTTTCGTTATTATTACTACAGGAAATGTGCACAACATGAACCATGTAAAGATCTCTAAAGATCAGGACAGGTCAAACGTTGGAAAAATGAAGCACTGTGTATAACTTTTTCCTACACTTCAAAAATCAGACAAAAATCTATTTACGATATTTCAATCCCAACTTTAAGGCCAATCTAAACTTTATCAAACCCAGCGTTCAAAAAATGGTCAAGAGCATCATCTAGTGGTGAACTGTCACTTCTTTCTTACAGGACAGGTCAAACGTTGGAATACGACGGCGTTTTAGTGCCACCTTAAAAAAATATCTAAGATTACGAGATTAAACTCGTAATATTTCGAGAATAAACTCGAAACTGCGAGAATAAAGTCCAAATGTTACGAGAATAAAGTCGAAATATTACGAGAATAAAGTCGAAATATTTCGAGAAAAATCACAGAATTGCGAGAAACTATGGATGTGGAGGATCTGGTTAAGTCCTACTTTAGGTTAGGATTTAGCAATAAGGAAATTCTTTGTCTTTTGGCGCATCAGCACGAACTTCTAATTAGTAAAAGGACACTGCAGCGGTTATGTACATATCTTAAACATTCACGTAAAAATTCGACTTTATTTTCGTAATTTTGACTTTATTTCTTAAAATACTACGATTTTAATCTCGTATTACTACGAGTTTATTCTCGTAATATTTCGACTTTTTTCTCGTAACATTTCGACTTTATTCTCGTAACATTTCGACTTTTTCTCGTAGTTTCGATATTATTCTCGAAATATTACGAGTTTAATCTCGTAATTTTAGATTTTTTTTAAGGTGGCACTAAACGCCGTCGTATTGGAAAAATGATGCACTGTGTATAACTTTTTCCTACACTCTATTTAAGAAAAGGATTGCAGTAAAATATATCACAGTATATCTTGGAAATATTTGGGGAGACAAAAAATCTATTTATTTATATTTCAATCCCAACTTAAAGCCAATCTAAACTTTCTAACTCAAAACCAAAGTGTCCAAAAAAAATGGTCCAGAGCATCATCTAGTGGTGAACTGTCACTTTTTCTTACACTAGTGAAATTTTATCAATTAAAATGGTGTTAAAGATTGATAAAACGTATAAATCAATTAATTAAATTCATGAACCAGACATGTTGACATTGAGATATATCATCATCAACTACATATTTTAGAAGCATTATTTTTTTCTGACAGATTTATAGAAAATCATTTATACTACTGAACTTCTGCCATAAATATGTCTTCATTGATGCTGAAGAAGAGAGATTAATTACTCAAAACAATCCAAAAGATGCAAAAAGGACAATTAAAAATATACAATGAAAATTGTTTCTCAAGGTTTTTACCTTGATTATGATATTTTTTGCAGGAGTGGGGTTGTCTTTTGGTTTATTTCTTGTTCTTTCTTAGGCGTTT
Organism: Distichodus sexfasciatus; assembly: GCA_032718565.1. NCBI lineage: Eukaryota > Metazoa > Chordata > Actinopteri > Characiformes > Distichodontidae > Distichodus > Distichodus sexfasciatus. The sequence goes on from JAVGVS010001176.1 coordinate 1,782, forward strand.
CAATAACTTGTATTGTTTTTGCTGGCATTTTGGTACATTGGTGTGTGCTTTTTACACTACTCAGGTAAGAGTTCTTGTACCTCAAGGTGGTGCTATAACAAGAACTATGACATTAAGCCTCATAACTTTGGACTATCACAAAATCTGCTAGGACCACTGAATCGATTTCAATTATTATATTTCTTCCCACAATAAAATTTATGAATAGAATGTAAAATGTACACTTTAAACTAAAAGAACGATATAAATGTAACACTTTAAATTAGAAAGAGAGACAAAGATGTTGTGCAAATATGTAGCAGCAGCAACCGTGTAAATGTTGTAGCAGCAGACAAGAGAAGAGGATTGCAATTTAGATTGGCCGGCATTAAAGCAGCAGATCAGCAGCAGTCTGAAAATACTGTACCGTATGTAAACATAGACATTATTTTATTCTATATCCAGATGGATTCTAAATGGATAAAGAAGTGTTTCCACCTGCACTAACCTATTTTTTTTATATACTAAACAATAGAGTGTAATAAATAGTAATTTATAATAGAAAGTATAAATATGAATGTGTTGATGTTCAGTCTTGTGAACAGTCATTTTGGGAAGAATAAAAATAGTTGCTTTTGGTGCAGAAGACTGTGTAGAACTACTTTTTCGCATTCAAAGAAGTACTCTGGAATCTAGAATCTAAAGAGAACTGATAGGCAAAATCCACAAAGGCAATGATATTGATAAAACTGTATCAGTTCCCATCACTAATGTAGCTCTATATCTGATGAGGTACTTCCCCTCTCCCTAACATGAACTTAGGCATAGTGACGCGATGCCCGCTGGAACTGAAGATGAAGAGAAGCTCACAAAAAGATGTGTGGCAAGGGAGGATCAGCTACAACGATCGTGATTATGAGATCGAGACCCCAACTGAGGTGGAGAAGAGGATCAGAGAAGGTACACGTCCATCTGATATATCACTAGCTAACGATGTCCAAGTCAGGACAGCTTAAAGGAGGGAGGTGTTTGTTATTAAACTAGTGGTGAGCGCCTCAAGCCAGTAATGTCTAGGCAACATCAGATATTGAGTTAGATAACATCTTGCAGTAGTCTCTAATCCACCTGCTCCTTTAGCTCAGGACTTAAATGGCCGGGATTGAGCTGGCATCAGTGATGACCATCAGCCTGGAAACACCAGCTAATGTCCCAGACCTTACTCTCATCGATTTCAGCCTGGGATTGCTCGTGGTGGCGTGTCAGAGGTCACGAGAACATTGGAGAACAGGTAAATACAAGTGACCGGATACTTTTTTTTCCAGAAAGTACTGGAATTCTGTGGTTACATCCATGTAAACTTCTTCCTTTCAGATTAAGAGGTTGATCAAAAAGTTCATCACCAAGCAAGAAACCATCAATTTAGTGGTGGTGCCATGCAATGTCGACATTGCAACCACAGAGGCTTTGAAGATGGCTCAGGAAGTGGACCCTGATGGAGACAGAACCCTCGGTCTGTTCTGACTTTTACAAATAGACATACACCAATCAACTAACTTTGCAGTTCCCCAGGACTGAGAGATTGCTGCAGCTTAAAAATGCCTGATTTTGTGCTTTGCTATAATTCTTAGGCGTTTTGTTGAAATAAAGTTGCAGAAAGAAGTTGCAATTTTCCTTTATCATTATTTGTTAACAATTAATTAAAATGAAGGGGACAAACCATTATGCACCCTGCACTGCGTTGGATTTCCACCTCCGCCTCAAGTCCCAGGATAGCCTCCGGGTCGCTGCGGACTCGGTTAGGGATTAAGCGGTTCAGGACAATGACTGATCGATAACCATCATTATTTGTGTTAATATTTAACCATAACTGTTTCTGCTATTTTCCAAATGTAACAAGAAAGTGAATCTCACTGACGCATGGGATCAGCCCTTTGCGGAAAACAACAATTGGTCAAATATTACAAAAAAAGTTGCGGTAATTGATGATTCGGTGGCTGAATTTGCTGTAATAGTTGTGATTGCAACATCCCGAAATCCTGGCCATTCTCACTCAGCTGTGAGTGTGACACATTAGGCAGCGAGTGAACATTTCGTCCTTGCAGTTGATGGGTTGAAAGTATAATAATCATCTCTGGTCCAAGAGATTGTGAATTTGGGCTCGGGTCTTAACCTCAGGTTCCTCCAGGAAATTAGCAAAAATGGAAGTCACTCTGGAACAGAGCATCTGTTAAACGACCTAAACATAAACTGATTGAAAGTGTTTTAGAGGTGTTGAATGTATGTCGATTACAACTCACTGATTGGTCCACAGGCATCCTAACAAAGCCAGACCTTGTGGACAGGGGCACAGAGGAGACCGTGGTGGACATTGTCCATAACGAGATCATCAACCTTACCAAAGGTTACATGATCGTCATGCAGGGGCAGAAGGAGGATCGTCGGATCAAGTGTCCTGACTGGGGCCACGGAGAGGAGAAAGCCTTTCAAGACCACCATCACTTCAGGTGTCAAGCTGTTACAGCTGCACATTATTTGGGGGCAGCTAGAGTATCGGCCAGGGCTGTTCGCACAGTGACTGGTAAGTCGGGTTCGAATTCCAGACCGGTAAAGGTACCACTGAGGTCTTCTGAGCAAGGTACTGTAAGCTTCTCCCTTCACCGGTGAATCCCGCCTCCTTCTCTCGGCCAATAAACAGAGGTCAAATTTGTTGTGGTGCACTGTAAGCCAGCTTTCGTGTTCACAATGACAAATAATCAATAATCACTTAGTGATTATTAGTGATAAAGTTCCCCATATTTGCTTGATGGAAGTCACTTTGGATACAAAGCTATTGAAACAAAAGATTTAAATGCATAATTGTCATTGTGAACTCAGCACAGCATGAAGTGCATTACAACGAAATGTGACCCAACTGTGGGCAGCTTTTGGCAGCACCCAGGGAGCAGGGCTTGGGGATGGTACCTTGCTAATGCTAATGTACACTATGTTAGTTGCTAATGTAAACTATGTTAGTTGCTAATGTACACTATGTTAGTTGGTAATGCTACTGTACACTTTCATTGCTAATGCTAATGTACACTATGTTAGTTGCTAATGTAAACTATGTTAGTTGCTAATGTACACTATGTTTGTTGCTACTGCTAATGTACACTGTTCATTGCTAATGCTAATGTACACTATGTTAGATGCTAATGCTAATGTACAATATGTTCATTGCTAATGCTAATGTACACTATGTCAGATGCTAATGCCAATGTACACTGTTCATTGTTAATGCTAATGCATGACTATGTCAGTTACAATGCTATTGTAACACTTTTCATTGCTAATGCTAATGTACTGTTGTTGCTATGTAAACTATGTTAGTGGCTAATGCACACTACGTTAGTCGCTAATGCTAACGTGCTAATATGTTAGTTGGCTGTAATTTGATGGATTAGCCTTCTATTGTATTTCTGAGTACTCTATGTAATTTTTGAACTGGCAACAGCAGCAACAGTACAGCACAGCTTACTGTCGCACTACAAGCAAGACAGCAAGATCGAACGTTCGAATGACATCATTAGCGACATGGCTAAAAACCTTTTTTTGACAGCGATGCTTTTTTGAGCGTCTTCAGCGATTTTACAGCTTTAGTAGCTCTTGTGTGAACGTACAGTTACAAGTTATTATCTCAAACGATTTCTGTGGGGTTGATCTGTATATAGTAGTTCTTTTCAACAGCAAATTGTACGATGAAGGCAAAGCCACCATTCCCAGACTAGCCGAGAAGCTAACGCTCGAACTTGTACATCATATTGAGGTATGGCAGTCAGTTTACTACTCATTTGTCTATTAATAAATGTATTTCATAGTCAGATTAAACTAAGTAACGGATAATCTTGCATAGTGAGTTTGAAAGTTGCGGCGAAACAATTCTGAAGCTGAGATTCCAAGTGATGGCCAAATCATTACATGAATTACTATTTTTTCCAGGGGATAATTATAAGTTCTATATTTAATGTGTATGACGTATACAAATCTTAAAGTAAAGCACATTTTCTGTTCCGAGACCTTTGTAACATCATTGCCCACTGACTGTGCTTGTTCAGAAATCTCTGCCACGGCTAGAAGAGCAAATTGAGGCAAAGCTATCAGAGACTCAGGCGGAGCTGGACAGGTACGGCTCGGGGCCTCCTGACTGATCCTGAAGAGCGACTCACCTCATAGATGGAGCCCTGCACTACACTTCTGGTTGTAAGATTTTCCAAAAGTTGATATTCACTAATTATTATAAGTAATCAGATTTCAGACGAATACATTGGTGCTGGCTGACATGTCATTTTGCCAATTTCACAGTCACAAAAATCCAAAGTCACAAAAATCCAAATTTTCTCATGGTTCCAACACATCAACCTCAAGTATCAAAGCCAGACTCTACACTCGAATAAACTTATATGCTCATTAGTGTTTCTCCTTATCTCACGGAATACCACCTGCGAGATTCGGTATTTCCTGCACCGCCGCACGCTGATCCTACGTTGCTAATTAGCTAATCAGTAGCATCAGCTGTGCTGTGGGTCGGGAAACACAAATCGGTGCAGATCGGTGTTCTGCGAGGACTGGGATTGGGAAACGCTGGCCCAGACTACCTTGAGTTTGAATGGTGAATCTCCATTGGTACTGCAGTTTAGTCCGAGACTAGGCTTAACTCTTGTTCAGAAACCACCCCCAAACGTTCAGGTGCTACCTGATAATATTGCAGTCATTGCTGGTGTTGCTGCTAATCAATATTTATTTACAAGCTAGGTCACAAGTAGCCTATGGCTGATTAAAATGGATTTGAAGATGCATCCCAATCCATCAGAAAATCACTGGATTCAACCAGGACGCCATCAACCTGACGTACTGGAGAGGAGCTGAAGTGTGTTTCCGAGCTCAACATATTCTCAGCACTTCGAGTGCAGTTCGCTCGCTGGAAGGAACACCTGGACAACTCAGGAGAAACCTGTGAGTGCATGGGACTGAGCATGAATTTTGCTGTGTTCTGTAATCAGCATAGTTCTTGAAGTAATGCTTTTTGAATGTGCTAGTTAACAAGAGGATCGAGAAGGAAGTGCAGGAGTACGAGGAGAAATATCGAGGCAGAGAACTTCCAGGATTTATTAACTACAAGACTTTTGAGGGAATGGTGAAAGAGCAGATCAAGCAGCTGGAGGAGCCTGCTATCAGGAGACTGAAGGAGATATCAGGTAGGCAGCAAGAGATCAAATTTAACATTTATTAATTTTAAAAAAAACACCAAACTTTGTGCTGCGTTCTGGTTTGTTTCAACATTTTTTTTTAGATATCATCAGAAAGGGCTTCCTCCAGTTGGCTCAAAACAGCTTTGTGGGATTCCCCAACCTACTCAAAACGGCAAAGGTAGATTTATATAAGTATTACACACATACACCGCTCCATGTTGTACTTGTTGTGTTTCTCCTTCTTCTGATTATTTTTATTAAGAGCAGCCAATCAAATGCTGGAGCGAGATTTTTCGTGAAACTGCAGTATTTTTGAAGTGTTTTGTCCCAGTTTCCCCTTTTCTCGTTATTTCAGGTCAATGTTAGTTTCTGTATTTTGGCCACAAAGCGGTGCCCCAAGATAGATACAATTTTAGTTTCCTATTTTTAAGCAAGATTTCTTTGTGTGTTTTCAAACTACTAAATCAAAGTGTTACATGGTTTTGTCAAGACCATCATTAGAAGTTGGGATTTTTGCTTAATTCAACTTTGTTCCTTTAGACCCTGATTGACGACATAAAGCAGGAAAAAGAGGCAACGGCAGAAGCAATGCTGAGGACCCAGTTTAAGATGGAGCTGATCGTCTACACGCAGGATAGCACCTACAGTCGCAGCCTGACTGAACTACAGCAGGAGGAACAGCAAGAGGAAGAAGAGGAAGAAGAGGCTAGCTACAGCAGACACAGCAAAGGGAAGTTTGGGGTATTGATCTCCGGAATGGGAAACCACGCCACCTTCCAGCAACCTACGCGCCATCTCAAGTCCTACTATAATGTACGTTTTGAATAACAGCCTTAAATGAGACGTGATGCACTCTAGACTGGAACACCCTGCCCTATGCTGGGACTAGCCAAACTAAGGGGTAGGGCTAAGGGGGTAATTCCCAGAATGCTGTGCAAACCAGACGCACAAAGATCTAAACATAGCTACAGGAGTAGGGAAGGAAGGCATAACAATTAAACCCAAGCCTAAACTATCTTTGAATTTCAGTGCATTGTATCTGCATTTTAGTCCAAGACTAGGAAGCCAGTCCAAAAAGTGAATGTGAATCGTTGTAGTGCACATTTAAGAACATCACTATTAGTAATGCATTACGATGTGAGAGCAACACCGAGTGTACACTATGGGCCATTTTCCCAGCTGAGGATTAAGCTAGTCCTAGACTAGTTTTGAGTTTAAATGGTGAATCTCCATTGGTACAACAATTTACTCCAAGACTAGGCTTTAATCCATGAGCAAAAAACGGCCCTTATGTATCATTTATGAAAACCTGAATAATTACTTCTAAGGCAGCTTCTGTCGATGACGAATGCTTATGTCCTACATAGGGCAAAGATTACGACCCCTGCCCTTTGTGTCTAGGGTTTCGAAGGTCCACTTCCAAAGCGAGGGTACTCCAAAATCTAGCAAAAGGGCTAAGAGGGGAGAATTGGGATTGGGTTGTAATCCAACTTGTCCTTCCTGTTCCAAGCTAAACAGCTTTATCGACCTGTGTGCAGATTGCAAAAGTAAGCCGGGCGGCCCAGGTGCCGCTGCTGATCAGGTACATGATGCTGCAGGAGTCGGCGGCTCGGCTGCAGAGGGACATGCTGCAGCTGCTGCAGGACAAAGGGTCTACGGACATCCTGCTCCGAGAGGATTTCGACATCGCAAGCAAGCGTGCCGCCCTGGAGAGTCGCCAGCAGCGCTTGATGAAGGCACACAGCTACCTAGTCAAGTTTTAAGCTCTGTTTTTTGTCCCTTTGCACTTTCCCACAGTTTTTAATCATAGATACACAGTTCATGGCTTACAATTTGCGGCACACCCAGAGTCTGTGTATTTTGTGCTAATTGCAACCCTCATTTTGCTCATACTTTTAGGCTAGACCACAAGGGAGGCACTTCCATTACAGTTGTTATTCTCTATTTTGGACCACAAGGGGCACTTCCATAAGTTGACCACAAGGGGCGCTCCATATGCTGACCACAAGGGGCGCCTCCATATTTTGACCACAAGGGGGCACCTCCATATTTTGACCACAAGAGGGTGCCTCCACATTTTGACCACAAGAGGGTGCATCTCCCTGTTTTGACCGCAAGGGGGCACCTCCATATTTTGACCATATAAAGGTTATGCAATGCATACCATCTAACTAGCTAGATCCAAGGAGGAGACGTGACATAAATAAAATGAATAACTAGGAAGCAAATGTTGAACTGAAGGGAATTTTGGTTCTGATGGACAGAAATAAAACGGGCCCAAATTGGAACAGTTAAATTTGGTTTTCCACGTTAGTGAAGCTTGTTATTTTAAACATGTTAAGATTTGTAAAAATGACATATCAAGTACCAAAAAGTGGGAATTGAAAACCACAGAATTTGTATGGGATGCAAAATAAATATGGTAAATAATCAAGCTTTCAAGTGATATTTTATTTCTTAAAAATGTATTCATTTCTTAACATTTAAGCATCTCATGAGTCAGTTTAATGCTTGTCTTGCCCAAGAAATCTAACACTGGAGATGATGACACTTTTGAAATGCCACCTGATGTAGTCAGTAATCATTCTCCTGATCTCTATTTTATTTACGTATTGCAGATGATGTGTAGTTATTACTGGTACTTAATTATCTCTACTGATATTAATCATCTACCATAAGAGATTACACGAGGATTGTTGCACATTTACTATACAGAACGTTGCATCTGAATTCCTACCTACAATAAAAAGAAGGACGTATAGTGGGAACAGAGTACCTTACATATGTATATTTTTACACAATTCAAAAGACAAAAAAAAGACATTTGAAAGGAGGGAGGAAAAACTAAAAGAAGAACCCCGTAGCGTGAATGAGAAAAAAAATAATTAAAAAATTAAGTTCATGAGACATTTTTACATTTCACGTCAGCTTCTGCAAGAGCACGCAACATTTATGTGTGAGCCCAAAAACATTTTCATGCGAGCTCACATTTTCACGAGAACATAACATTTACATCTGAGAACAATACATTACAATGTACATTAACATAGTATACGTTAGCAACTAACATAGTGTACATTAGCAACTAACATAGTGTACATTACCACAGCATACATAAGCAACTAATAGTGTACATTAGCAACTAAAAAAAGTGTACATTAACTTAATATGTTAGCAACTAACATAGTGTACATTAGCAACTAAAATAGTGTACATTAACTTAGTATATGTTAGCAAATAACAGTGTACATTAGCATAGTATACATTAGCAACTAACAGTGTACATTAGCATAGTATATGTTAGCAACTAAGATAGTGTACATTAGCAACTAAGACAGTGTGCATTAACATAGTGTACATTAGCAACTAACATAGTGTACATTAGCATAGTATACATTAGCAACTAACACTGTGTACATTAGCAACTAAGATAGTGTACATTAGCATAGTGTAAGTTAGCAACTGACATAGTGTACACTAACATAGTACACATTAGCAACTAACAGTATACATTAGCATAATATATGTTAGCAACTAACATAGTGTACATTATCATAGTGTACATTAGCATAATATACGTTAGCAACTAACATAGTGTACATTAGCATAGTGTACATTAGCAACTAACAGTGTGATTATTTCAGCGAAATGTACTAAAGTACTGATGTGAAGAGTACTTAAGCATTGAAGTTAAATATGAAAATCAAACCTCTACAAAGGTAAAAGAACCATAACAAAACACGAGACTCTTAAATTAACTCAACACGGAGCATCTGGAACCTTAACGTTACAAAAGTACATGTGTAAAAATTAACTCTCTGATACTGAGTGTTCTTAAGTACTACTGCTGCTAGAATCCTAGGGTTAGTAGGGTAAGTACCAAAGTCTCTGATATGAACAGTACCGTGTTAAAAGTGTAGAATACTACTGAGTAAAATACGTGCTTAAGTGTGTTATATGAAGGAAGTGTTAGAATCCTACCTGAGTAAAGGTGCAAATGTGTCTCACAAAGTTCCAGTAAACGAAGCGATCATCTGCTGTAAACTGCAGATGTACAGGAGGAAGACGATCACGCATTCCGTTTTAACACTGCAAAGAACAAAGAAGAAGGAATAAATAAAGCAGGCAAAAATAAAACTGAATATAAAATATAAGTTTAAAACTAGAAGTGAAAGAGACCATTACGTATTGGAGCTGTTTTTAACACTGAATGCATGAGGTTTCCGTGAAACAACCTCAATATGAAACACTACATGGTCTGGCGAAAAAACAGCATCTTTATAAAGTCTGATGTTAACAGCGAAGAAATAATTTTGTCATTTTTTAGTTCAGAAGATGGACAACACAGTAAAATCAACTGACTGAACTTCCTTCAACAGCAGGTGATTCCCCAGTTTTGTACTTAATCTCAGCAGTCAAACACTCCATCTCCCAAATGTTAAGTTTACTCACCAACAACCAATCAAGTTCATCATCAAATTCTAATTACCTTGTTAGCGCCTCAGCCAATAAGGAGCAGCCAGTGGGAGGAGTCTTGAACGGGATTGGCCTGCTTGAAAAACCCTTCTCTGTCTCTTGGAGAGCCAATATGTTTGGCAGAGGCATGCTTTCATGAGGAACAATGGAGCGGTCTTTTCTCCTCTGTGACGTGCTGGAGTTCACTACAGTTTGTTGGAGGTTCTTCTCTGTTTAATCTGTATTGCCTTGTGGGTTAAAACCATGATGGTTGAAGAGGAACTGTTTGTTGTTAGTGAATCTTGTTGTGGCTGGTTTCAGTGGAGGCCCTGTGTTGTGGCTGGTTTCAGTGAGGCCTGTGTTGTGGCTGGGCTTCCAGTGGAGGCCTGTGTTGGTGTGGCTGGTTTCAGTGGAGGCTTGTGTTTGGTGTTAATCTGGTTGAGCTTGGTGAAAAGTGTTGTATGTTGGAGCCCTAGCAAGGTTGTGTCGTGCAATGCCAGCGGTGTCTCTGTTGCTTCTTTCTCTTCTTGTGATTGTGAGGGGGGGAAATGGTACTGAAAGTGTTCCCTCAAAGTCAACTGTTTTACAAGGGCCAACATGCAATGCCTTGTTTATCACCATGTCCTTATTTCATCAGTGCTGTGGTGCTTTTCTCATTTTCATTCCTCAAGAAATGGAGTACAGCAGCCCTTTCTACTGAACTGCCTGGCAAGTCTCCACCTTTTCTCTAGACCCAAAAACTTCATGCACCAATGTGGGGGAAGTTAACCATCTAAAGGAGTCACTTCTCTAACTCAAATGAAGCACCAAATAGCTTGAAAGATAACATTTAGCTCAAATTTAGCTTGCCAAAATTAGGCCTGAAAGATAACTATTCAAATTTAGCTACCAATTAGCTTCAGGATAATTTGCCCAAATGTAGCACAATCAGCTCTTTTGTACACCTCTGCTTTGTCTTTTAAGCAACAAAGGATGTTTGTAAAGGACAACATGTAGCAGCAAAGTCTTTCAAACTTCAAATGTGAACAACAGCAATGTGGCTGGGTTGTTGAAACATCACAAAACTACTTTCATGGAGATATGTTCTGGAACAAACAGGAAAGGCAAATCGTGATGGCTTTTAGACTGGTTCTAAAGAATATTCTGCATCTTGAGGCTTGTCAACGCTTTCTTGGAGACCAAGCACGGACAGGTAATGTGGACTGAAGGTTTTGTTGCACCAAGTATGTGGATGAGGACGGTTCAGGTGTGTTGAGGAGGATGTCTGCACCTTGATGACTTCCTTCAGGTGCCTGGTGGTTTAAAGTAAGTAGTAACGTGGCTAGAGCTGACTGGTTGAGTGACTAGATTCACTCACAGACCACCCTTCTTGGAATCTAGTTACTTTTCAATCAATTGTTTTCTGTATTTTAACATTGAAACACTGATTGGACTTCACCCACAAGGGCAACACAGATGAAAAGAACTATAGTAATGAGTTACGTAGCCAGGGCCGCCATCTCCTGGACAATGGGGTCATTTAGATGTCGCGAAGGATGGAGTGAGTAAGTACTTGCTTTCAGGAGTTGGGTGTCTGTGGTCTTACTTGATTAAAATGACGGATCAGTTTGATTCATGTCTAACTGTTTAAGGTGTTTTTGTTTCTTCAGGTCTCTAAGCTCAGATCTCCACTGAAATGAGTTCTGCCAGTTGGGAGAATCCAGAGGCACTAACTGCAGGGCGTAAATGTATGTAACAGCTCATATGTGCCCTACAGACTTGAGAATGAATGTTCATAGCTTTTATCTTTTCTGCTTTTAGAATAACCACCTGCTGACTCCACCTGAGAAAAAGACCTCATCACAAGAAGTCAGAGTCATGTGATGGAGCCAGGAAGAAGATGGTGGGTAGTGATCTAAAATCTCAGTTGTAGAAGTGGTGATATTTATCAGCCATGTGTTGGTTTATTGTAGATTCCCTTGTTCTGGACGAGCATCGAGGTGAAGACCAAAATGCTGGATCCACACGACTGGTAAAGACTAAACACACTGAGCTGGTTTAATGTTTTAAGAGGCATGGATGGTGTATTTAAAGAGCCAGCCATTTGTTTTTGTCCCCCATCAAGACTTTGGATTATCACCAGGCAAGTGTAAGTGCGGTCTGGACACAGGACAGGGCCTCGGACATGGAGTCGGGATGAACGTGCGGGACCTTGGATATGGAGGTGAAAGTGTGCGGTTGATGGGTAAAGGTAGGACTTGTTTTATCTCCTAATTAGCTTAGAAGATAACTAGGTCAAATTTAACTACAAATTAGCTCTAAAGATAACTAGCTCAAATTTTAGCATGAATTAGCTTAAAAGATAAATCAAGTTTGACTATAAAATAGCTTAACAGATAACTTTAGCTCACATTTGCCACAAATTAGGCTAAAAGATAACTAACTCAGTTTGACTGGCAAAATAGCTTAACAGACAACTTTAGCTCATTTCTAAGCACAAATTAGCTTTAAAAGATAATCCAACTCAGGTTTCACTGGCAAAATAGCTTAACAGATAATCTCTTTAGTCACATTTGCCATTAAATTAGCTTAAAAGATAACTAACTCAGGTTTGACTATAAATTAGCTTAAACAATAACTTTAGTTCAATTTTTTAAATTAGCTTAATATAAAGCAAAGCCAGTAAGAGTAATGGGTCAAAATTAGTTAAAAATTGCGTTAAACAAACGTCTCTCTAACTTATTTTTCTGGAGTCGACCAGTCTTGTTCCTTTTGAGCAAGACACGGTAAGTCTTTTCAGTTTTGTATTTTTGTCTATCGTCGTTTCTTTTGACTGATTGTGTTTTGAGATCAGTCTTAGTGCAGAAGCTAACGCACGGCCCGTAAGTCCTAAACCTACAACGCCTTGCAGAAGTATTCGCTCCCTTTCCTGAACTGGTACAAATAAAAGCTAGTGTGTGTGTTTATAGTCAAAACTCTGTGATGGTTTCACCATTGCAACCCGTTTGGACTGTTCTTTGCATTTTACTGGTCTTATTCCCTGTTTTTACTTTTAATTAGCTATAAACAGCAGCTGCTAATACGGCATTAAAACTTAACCCGTTTTGTTGCATTACAACCTGGAATTGGATTGTTTTACAAATGATTTAACTCAACATGCTTACAACTTTGGAGAAGCAAAGTATTTATCATGAAGTAAACAGAATGTGGGTGTAACTATTCAAATTTCCCTGGCAAATATCAAGTAGAGCTACTTTTGCAGCCACTAGTCTCAGTTTTCCAGATTAGCACATCCAGCTTGCCTGAGGGTTTCAGAGCAGATATATATGTGAAGAGTTCAGGATGTGAAACTCTCAAATCCACCAGACCACTTTCTTCTTTTCACAAGAGCATTACTCTAGTAACTTAATTTTAGACAATGATTATTAATAAACGTAACATCAATTTACTGCTTTAACAATTTTCTTTTGCATCAAATTCAGCTAAATCTGACTACGTGTGTACAGGCCTTTGTTCATAACCATGTCGGTGTTTCCCCTAGGGTTACAGCTTTGGGGGTTTAGGGTTAACGACATGAACATGTAAAAGAATCATGTGTTTAATTTAATAACAGCAGTAACGTGACTCAATTTTGCTCATTTCTCATCTCCCTGGTAGTGTTGAGATGCAGTTACTTTTCCTTTCAGGTGGTTGACGCTATGTTTTCTGAATCCGTGTTTTCCTCCGCTGGTGGGAGGATATTGTGCTCGTGTGTGTGTGTGTGAGAGTAGAGGTGTGTCTGTGCTCACGTCGGTGCGGAACTAGATAGAAATGAGATGCTTCTGTTGTGATCTGGAAAAAGCAAGTGGTCCTGAAGTTGTCCTTCATTTAGTATAATGAAGCTGGGAAACACTGCATGCTATTGGTGCGCATTTGCTATTGGTGCCTGTTTGAGTCAAGCTTAGTAGGCCAGCTTGCAGAGATCAGTTCAGAATTTAAGGTGGCTGCTCTGTGTAAATGCTGTGCATTTTTAAGCATTAGTGTTGGTTGTGTCCAGCTTGGCCGGCTGTGTACCTGTGTGTAGTCTATATATTGTGTTGTTATGGTGGTACAAAGTGAAAGGTCGCGTTGTCGTTTATCTAGTGGCGATGCTGAACTATCTGGTAGATGTTGCTGAAAACGAGTCACTAGCCTAGAGTTCAAGTTTAGAGTTTTTGGTTACAAACAGATTTTTTAGATGAGGTGGAGAGTGGCATTTAGCTGTTTTTGATGCAAAATGATATGATTTGTACATGTTGAGCATAACGTAGCTCGTTAGCTCATTTTAACGGAGGTGGCGTATAGTTTGCGTCTGAACTCTTCATGTGTATGTGCTCAGATGATTTGATGGCTAGACTGCAAACAGGAGCTCCTAATTTAAGATTTTGGAGCTTATTTAGAAGCCTCATAGTAAAGGGGGTGAATACATATGCACACCATTATTCTGTTTATTTTTATATAAGAATAGGATTTAAATTACTACATAAAAATCCATTTCAATTCCAGGTTGTAATGCAACAAAATATGGGAAAGTTCATGTAAAAATAACATGACCAAATTTGAAAGCAAAGAGCAGGTGAATTTCAGGTATATAACCACGCACTTAACAGATGCTTGCAGTGTGTAAAAAACTGAGGTGTAAGTGGGCTGAGAGGGTTACTAGTGCATTTTTTAATAGTGTGACAAACTGGTCATAAGTTCACATGTTAATATTAGTATACACACCAAGGCTAAATAAAATAGATGCTTATATACCTGAAGTTTACTGGAAATGACCTTTTGTTACTTTTTGGTAAGGGAACAAGAACTCTTCTGCAAGGCGTTTTAGTGAGCAGGAAATAGAACCAAGACAAAGTGTGTAGTTGAATACGAATCTTTTAAGGCAATATAGTGAAATATAACTAGAGTGACAGTATAGAGTAAAATGTAACTAAGCCTATGTGTGTGCTGTTGAATGTTGTCTTTTTTGTTGGTTTGGTTTTTTTGTACATTTGTTTGTGCTTAAGAGTTTCTTTTCCCTGATTTGAAATATAGCTCTTATATTTCAGGTCAGGTTTTGCTTTTCTCGCGCACAAAAAGCAAAAGGCTGTGGTGGAGGCACTCCTGGGCTTCTGGGACAGGGTTCGACTCCCTGCACAGTCTGAAACAAAGATTTAGGTTTAGCCTTCAAACGTTCATGTTGGTTGAAATCTTTGAGATGTTATTAGTGTTACAGTTTTTACGTCGCCAACACCTTTAATAGCAGCAAGCAGCTCAGTTAGGGGTGTGTAGGGCTTCCTGCAGTGCTGGGTCAAGTAAAACTGCCTAATTTCGGGTCCTCCCCAATGAAATCAACTACTAGAACTGCAAGCAGTTATCACTGGGAGCCAAGCACCAGCATGGACCGCCTCGCCAGAGCTAAAACGTAAATGAATGTATTGTAGCGCCCCCCTTGATGGACATGTCTTTCTTGGTGTGTGGTCAGAGGAGCATCCCAACATCAGTGGTCCAAAGGATTTCTACCAAACTTGTAGTGAACAGTCTGTACTATAGTGTTTCTCAATCCCAGTCCTCACCGACTACCACTCTGCACAGATTTGACTTTCCTCACCCAACGAACAGCTGATCGCTACTGATTAAGTAATTAACAGCGTAGGACCAGAGTGCAACAGTGCAGAAAATACTGAATGTGGGCTGCGAGGACTGGGATTGAGAAATGTGACTATACCACATGGAAATGTGTAGCTGTTATAATAGGCCAGACCTTTTGCCAATTCACCATATATTTTAGATTTGACTTGGTGCAGATAGATGAAGGCACCAAATTTCAGATTTTTATCCTGAGTGGTTCGAGATATTTCAGTCATAGCACCCCCTATTGATCAGATTGAACCTGCTTTGGCTGGTATCCCAAGCTCGGAGTGAACATGAAGTCTACCAACTTTGATTTTGCTTAGATGTTTTTCTGAGAAGGTGTAGGTCTGGAGGCAAAAATTTAACAACCAGCGTTCTACTCGCAATACAACTATTCGAGATTCTCAGCTGCTTATTCCGGAAAGGCCCATCGCTTTTATGACGATACGAGGGTTGTGGGAAATGTAGCTCTCTCCAGAAACGCCAAAACCAGTTCATTTAAAGGCCAAAATTAGTCCAAATTGGTTCAAAATGACCCAAAACTGAAGTATTTCTTCATTTTCAACTGATCAGATTAATCTATTGGGGAAGAAATATATAAAAAAAAGTTACTTATTAAAAAACTTATTCTAGTTTCGGATCCTGCCGTCAACTCGCCAAGTGTTTCCACCTGGGACTAACCTTATTTTTCTTCACTGTATTAAGTCATAAAATGTCTGCATAATAAAAAGCCAGTAGAAACTATTTCTAGTAGTTATATCTAGAGTTTCAGCACTTTAATACCACATAGTTAAAACCAAGTAAACATTTCTACAGGCACAGGTCAGTAAATCAGGAATGTTCTGATTTCAAGACTGTCAGCATTTACACATCAACCTGTGACACATCTGAGTAGTGCAGGACGTCCTGAACACAACATGAAGCACGTATGACTAAATCTATGCCAATAATTTCAGAACAGCCTAAAAAACAAAGATAGAGAAAACATGAAACTCTCTCAGGGGTGTAAGGGTCAATATGATTCGTAAAAATAACATTTAGGAACAATAGCTCATTGGTTGTGCATTTTCAGCTTTTGTCTATCTGTTTAAAAAAAAAATCCAATTACTAACTCAATGAAAAAAATCTCTAGCATACTCTATTACAAAAAGAATTGATGGCTGCAGCTCTTTAGATTCACCACCTTGTACTGATTAGTAAGTGTTTGGATATGAAGCAGTTTTATAAGAAGTAATAAAGTGTACGGGCGTAATCTAGCAAGAGGGAAGATTTTTGTTGAGGCGTTTGAGGACCGGATTTTATTTTAAGTGTCATTGTGTCTGTCAACACGCTGCAAAATGCTGCCTGCGCATGGAAATAGCAGTATTTTGATGTTAATTTCAAGAGATAAATAAATTTATTCCAAAGGTAAAAAACTATGCATCATAAAGATGTTTGTCCTCATTACAACTGTTAAAGCCAATGCTTTCATTATTCTTATAGGAAATGTACGCAACATGAAACGTGTATCTTTAAAGATCTAGAAAAGATATATTTTGTCTAAACAGGACAGGTCAAACGTTGGAAACATGCTGCACTGTGTAAAACTTTTTCCTACACTTCATTTAAGAAAGGACTGCAGTGAAATATATCACAGTATCTCGTAGATATTTGGAAAACTAAAATCTAAGATATTTCATTCCCAACTTTAGAGCCAATCTAAAATCAGCGTCCAAAAATATTTGGTCAAGAGCGTCCTCTAGGTGAACTGTGACTTGTTTCCTAACACTCGTGAGATTCTTTACCAATTAAACTGCTAAATATTGACCATTCTTAACGATGTCAACAGAACACCGATTAAATCCATAAAGGTGACATATTAATTAATCAACTACATATTTTTGAAGTATTAGGTTCTTTTCTGATAGGATTCTACAGAAAGTAATTTACATACATCGCACATCTGCCATAAATATTCTTGTGAAAGTGAGTGAGCGTCATTGTGACCTCTGCATTTGACCCATCTGTGAGGGAGCAGTGGGCAGCTAACAAGCGCCCGGGGAGCTGTACATGGGGATGGTACCTTGCTCATGAATACCTCAGTGGTAACTGGATTTGACCATGCAGCCTTCTGATCACACGGCGACGCCCTACCATTACGCCACCAACCGCCCCAATTGATGCTTGAAGTTTGAGATTAATTACCTAAAAGAATCCAAATGAGGTACAAAATACAAGATATAAAACTTAAAAACTATCCAAATTGATCTATACTGTGTTTGTTTAAAATGCAGTTTCATTTTCATTGTCATTCAATACAACAGACAACTGGTAAACCCGCCAGGACTTCATGCTACACGGGAAGGAAACATCAGACGGAACCTGAGAAGCCAAAGCCGTTTACAAAACCCAGTCGACTGCACAACTATAAAGATCTTTCTGACAGTTTCACTAAAAAAGATTTAGAACAAATACCATTGTCTCATTTGTGTGTATATGTTTATAAGTGTATTCTTATGTCTTTTGGTTCTGGACTGGAATTCATTGGATTTGAGGGAAATTAGCGGTATTCGCTCCAGGCCAGCAGGGCAGCGTTGAGTAGTGAGTTCCTCCGCACCGCTTTTTCATTACCGCAGAGAACTCAGAAACAGAGACACGCTGTTGCCCTGCCTCATCATTTCTCTCCTGAATTTCAGGAAATGTTACCTCGGTGCCGTCGTCACGGTACCCGCTATGTCTACCTTCAAGATCTCCTCAATGTTAAACAAAAGAGTTTAATACAAAAGCAACAAAGCTATATCAAATATCATACAACCCTGCAATGAACATCCCACAACTTATTACTTAATTTTGTAAAGAGACTAAAAGACTTGCACGTTTTAATATAAAATCAGTTATTTGTTTCACGTCATTATTTTCACGTTCTTAGAATTTGAGTAAATCTACAATAAAAAAGGGAAAAAGTGTGTACACACACACACACACAAACCAGTCAAAAGTTTGGACACACCTTCCCATTCAATGTTTTATTCTTTATTATCATGACTATTTACATTGTAGATTCTCACTGAAGGCACTATGAATGAACACATAGAATTATGTTGTAAACAAAAAGTGTGAAATAACCCAGAACATGTTTTATATCTAAGATTCTTGAAAATAGCCACCCTTTGCTTTAATCACTGCTTTGGCACTCTTGGCATTCTCTCGATGAGCTTCATGAGGTTAGGGTTTTCCAACAGTCTTGAAGGAGTTCCCAGAGATGCTATGCACTTGTTGGTCCTTTTGACTTCACTCTGCGGTCCATCTCACGGTGAAAGCACTCCATCACTTCCTTCTGGGTCAAATAGGGCCCTTACACAGTTCATTCAGTGTTTTGATGCCTTTAGAGAATCTGCTAATGTAAATAGTAATGAAAAAAATAAAGAAAAAAACATTGAATGGGAAGGTGTGTCCAAACTTTTGACTGGTAGTGTATAGCTCTGGAAGAAAAAAATAAATAAATCACTTTTTCTGTTCACTGACTTCCATATGTGGTTGTCAGTGTAAAATGTACAGGTTACTATTCTTTTATGAGCTGTTGCTGTTGCAGGTCTGTGGAAAAACAAGTCCATATTTTAATATAGAACTGCAATTCTGTTTTTATAGCCCGCCTTTTTACGCCCCACCATTTTAACTGTGTTAAGAGAACCAAAAGTGGTTCTTCTTAGTGATGCTATAGGGGAACCTTCTTTGGTTCTACAATGACCATTTTACCCATTAGTTCTTTACAGAACCATTTATTATGAAGTGATCATGAAGAATTTAGTGTATTTGTATCTTTGTACCAGCATTCATTATGTGCAATATATAAAACCCCACGTATATATAACATTGGGACATTGTGCAAATTGTAAATAAAAACTGAATGCAACGATCTCACAAATCCATATTTTATTCATAACAGTACACAGAAAATATCAAATGTTGAAACAGACATTTTGCAATTTCATGAAAAATATAGGCTCATTTCGAATTTCATGACAGCAACACAGGGCAATAAGAGGCTGGGTAAGTTAGTGGTACAAAAAACAACAGCTGGAGTGAAACACTATAACAGGTCGGTAACATGGTTGTAAAAACATATCTTAGAGTTGCGGCGTCTGTCAGAAATAAATATGGGCAGAGGATCACCAAATCCCCTAACACTGCGTCGACAAATAGTGGTGGAATTTCAGAAAAATGTTCCTCAGCGTCAGATCGCAAAGAGGTTAATATATCATCTACAGTTTATAATCAAAAGATTTCGAGAATCTGGAGGCCGAAAAACCATACTGGATGCCTGTGATCTTCAGGCCCTTAGGCGCCACTGCGTCATATATAGGCATGACTCTTTAATGAACATCACTAAATGGGCTCAGGGAATATTTCAGAAACCCATCAGTGAACACACCATGGTCCTATCTGTGGTGATACTTAAAAACTCGATCATTCAAAGATTTGGTTGTATTTGAACATCATCCTGAGGCGCTGACGTCTTCTCTGGGCCAAACTCATTTAAAATAGACTGTGGCTAGGTGGAAACTGCTCTGTGGTCAGATGACTCTAAATTTGAAAGTCTTTTCGGAAACCAGGGACGCTGTGTCATCCGGACTAAAGAGGAGAAGGACCACCCAGCGTGTTATCAGCGCTCAGCATCTCTGATGGTATGGGGGTGCATTAGTGCATATGGCATGGGCAGGTTGCATATCTGGAAAAACACCATCAATGGTGAAAGGTTCTAGAGCAAATATATGTTCTATATCTAGACGAATGCTTCACAGATTCATTTCAACATGGCAATGCCAAACCACACACTGCCTCGGTTACATCATGGCTTCGTAGAAGAGAGCTGCGGGTACTGAACTGACCTGCCAGAATTCCAGACCTTTCACCCATTGAGAACACTTGGTGCATCATAAAGCGAAAAATACGACAGAAGACCTAAGACAATAGAGCAACTAGAATTCTGTATCAGAGAACACAACATTCTCTCCCAAAACTCGAGCAACTGATCTCCTCAGTGCCTAGACGTTTACAGACTGTTGTTACAAGAAGAGCGGATGTCACACAGTGGTAAACATGGCCTTGTCCTAACTTTTTTGAGACGTGTTGCCATGAACATTCAAAATTACCTTATTTCTTTCTTAAAATTATACGTTTTCTCGGTTTCAACATTTGATATGTTTTCTGTGTTCGGTTATGAATAAAATATGGGTTTATGAGATTTCCATTATTGCATTCTGTTTTTATTTACAATTTGCACAATGTCCCAACTTTTTTGGAATTGGGGTTGTAGTAATTTGTTCAAATGTAATGTTTGTTCAAATGTAATGATACATCTTAACTGAGTCAAGTTATAAGTTACTTTATATAAATTGGACATTAATAACTAATCTCTCTAAAAGACAGTGGCAGATATTGTATTACAATTAAAAATTGAACTTTAATAATAATTTCAAGTAAATCAGTAGGTTAAGCATAGGGCCAGTAGTCATTAATGTCATACTTTAACAGAAAGGTTCTTCAAAGCACTGAAAATTGTGTTACTTGAAGAAAGGTTCTCCACAGCACTAATGAAGAACCAGCTTTTCTGACACTCTACACTGGCTACTGACCCCATGCCTAACCTACTGATTTACTTGTGGATGAGTGTGGAAATTTTATGGAGCAATTTTTAACATCAGCCACTGCCTTTTAGAGAAATCAGTTATTGCAATATATATAAAGTAAGTGATAAATTGACAGTTAATTTTTTACCAAACAATACAGTTGAACAAATTACTACATATTGCACATAATGAACATGTTTATAAAAATTCTTCACGATCACTTTACTAAACACTGCATGCGATCAAATTGAACAGATGATAACATATCGCACATAGTGAACACACGTCCAAAAATACAAATACAGTTTACACTAAATTCTTCATGATCACTTCATAATACCCAGTGGGTAAAGGGGTCTTTGTAGAAGCACAGAAGGTTCCCCTAGAGCATCACTGTGAAGAGTGCAGTAGATGGACATTACGTGGGAGAAGAACACCGACATTACGACACCTGAGGCGACTAATAGAGCGGGTAGATGACTTAAGAAGTTGGCCTCCAGTCACTTACGGCGACATTTTCAGTTACATGGTGGTGCTGTAGTATTTTCTATATTTTCAAAGCACTTCACTCTTACATGAGTTATTGTTTAAACCGCGTGTTTACAGTCACAGCTCAGCGTTACCACTAACGGGAGCATAGCAGCCTCAGTCTACCGGCGAGAGCTCACGGTGAAGGCCAGAGTTATAAAGTAAAACTTGGAATTAAATCTTACCTGACAGCCTCACAAGCACCCGACACGGACTCTTCATCCGAGCCTTATAGCCAAGCCATTTCTCTGTAAACTGGTGTTGTGTGGTTGGTTTCTCCTCCACAAAGTGAAAATAAAAAATACGGCTTTTTCTCAGGGTTTTTTAATTCAGCGCCTCAGTCAACGACGCCTGTCTTCTTCGTCGGGAGGAGGCGGGTAGAAATTAATAGCTGGCCCAAAAATATTTCAAACCTCCAATTTTTGTGAGTAAAGCGCTCCTACTGAAGAGAAATCACTTTTTTTCCACTATTGTGACAACTCCGCCCCATGATATTAACGAGCGCCAATGACTCTGCTGGGATAACCGGAAGTTGGAACACACAAAGTAAACAAAGATGGCGTCCCCCGGTAAATCATGGAGAATAAGTTGAATACATCTGATTCAGTGTATTGATTAGTGGAAACAGACCTCAGCAAACGATGATACCCTGGACTTGTGGACATAATTTAATGACAATTTGTGTAGTTTGCAACTTCCATGTTAGATTAAGGGCCTGTTTACACGTATGCTGATGTTTTTATAAATGCATATATATATATATATATATATATATATATATATATATATATATATATATATATATATATATATATATATATATATATAATGCTATTCAATTTTATATTGCTTAAACACTGCGTGAACCATGTTGAATTTGGGTATGATTTTTTTTTCTCCCTGCCTTAAAATGCTAGGAGAAAGAACTGTACATTCTGGCATAGCTTTGAATTTGGTAGGTCCTGTACCCCACCCACTACTCAGGCAAAAAATTCAAAATTCAATATAAGCTATTTTATGCTTTTTCCAAAAAAGGTTTGTATTTTCTATTTGTTGTTTAATTGGCGTGCCTTATTTTGTTCTTTTTGTTCTTTGCATTGCAGCTGGAGCCACGTCATCCCTGTCGACCTTCAGAAACGTTACCATTGCTTAGAAGCAATTACATGCAGCTTCCGCCTAGTACCCGGGCCGGGAAACAGAAAAATAATTTTCAAAGTCAAAACTTTGTCATCTCTGCTAAATACTGTACAATTATACAGAGAGACGAGACGGGCTCCAGTTTTAACAGTGCATAGAACACAAAAACAAGGAACAATGAACAAATAAGGCACATAGAATAAAATATATAAATAGAATATAAAATAGAACCTTTAAACTAGAGTAGAATGTAAATGTAAACTTTTTAACTTTAAATTAGAAGTAGAAAGAGAGACAATTAGGATGCGGTAGTCTACAATTATGGTTTTGGAGTCGTTTTTGACATTAAAAAGTGCATGTGAATGTGCATGAGGTCAGTTTTACAGTCTATGAAGCAAAACAGATTGTGCAGTAATAAGTGAGTGATACAGTTCAGATACAGTCAGTTAGAAAAAAACGATCAGTGATCTGTACGAAGTGACAATACTGTACCGTCTGTAAACATTTATTCATAACATTTTCCTGACACAGGTTCAGTGCAACATGAATGAGATTGTCCGTATAGCAGCGTGTGCATCACAACACTGTAAAGTGCAGAGGTGGAGTAGAGTCATGTCACAGTGCGGATGCGGTGTGCGGGGGAGTGTCAGGGCAGGAAGTGTGTTTAACGTGCTGGTTTAGGGCAAAAAGCTGTCATGCAGTCTCGTAGATCGAATCACATAATAACAACTTGTAGGCTTATTATTACATTTTTTGACTTATGTTCTTTCTGGTTTGTATAAAGCATGCCTGCACTTCACCTCAAATAATTATAGGGGGGCTTAGGAACTATTTAGGGTGGCTAAAGCCCCCTAACAGGCCCAATTTCAATTTATATCAAAACAAATGAAGAAATAAGTCGTGTCTTAAATAGTCTTTTGTGTGGATTTAGTAAGTATGCTTATTGTAGTTTAATTAAAAAAATAAAAAATAAAAATACAGTACTGTGCAAAAGTTTTAGGCAGGTGTGAAAAAATGCTGTAAACAAAGAATGCTTTCAAAAAATGGAAGTGTTAATCATTTATTTTCATCAATCAACAAAATGGCAATGAACAAAGAGAAATCTAAATTAAATCAATATTTGTGTGACCAGCCTTTGTCTTCAAAACAACATCAATTCTTCTAGGTACACTTGCACACAGTTTTTGAAGGAAAACTATGACTAACCACAGATCTATAATCCTATAATCCTACAAAATAACATAATGACTATAATCCTACAAAATAATATAATGACTATAATCCAAAATCCCTGACTTTGTGCAAGTGTACCTATAAGAATTGTTGCTGGTTTGAAGGCAAAAGGTAGTAACACCATTGATTTGATTTAGATTTTTCTTTTGTTCGCTCACTTTGCATTTTGTAAATTGACAAAAATAAACAATCATTATTTATATTTCTGAAAGCATTCTTTGTTTACAGCATTTTTTCACACCTGCCTAAAACTGTACTGTATATTCATTTGTAGATTCAAATCCGGTGTATATACGACTTAAACGTTTTACTTCACGTTTGTTTCACTGTCTGACATGAGAGCAAACAAACAACAGACCCTTGAGAGTCACTGCTCTTCACAGCACAAAGTTCTAGAGAAACGAAACATCAGCATCAACATTACCTTACACAGATCTTAAGTTTCTCTTTCCGCCGCATATGAACACGAGACTTTTCTGAGAAGTGACGGAAAATCTGCAATCCCTCATTGCAATATTCATATACAGTACAACAGCATGTTCTATATTTTAAGCACTTTATCAAGTACATATCATTACGCTTATGTACACATATTTGACATCTACTTTAGTATTTATATTGTTATCCAGCCCCTGACTCTCTGTATATGTGTATATGGTGTGTCTTTTCTTGCAATTATTTTATACTTTGAAATCTTCTTTTTAGAATGAGTATCTGCCGATCTCAATATATGTACACAAGCTATTAATATTAAAAATAAAGTAAAAAAAAAAAGAAATAAAAAAATAACAAACATAAAAATCAAGGGACTTTAGGGTTTTGGTAAAATCAGCACTCAATGAAATAAATAAATAAATGGCTTAATTAAATGTATATATATATACATATATATCAAGTATGCAAGTATTTGAGTTATTCATCTTGTGGGAGCAACTACACGTCAGCATCCTATTGCTCTAGCCTCAAGTTTCCGTTTCGGCTGCTCACATCTACAGTATATAAGAGTGAGATTTATCTGTGAAGTTAAAGAAAACCGAAACGAGACGTTACCCGTGAGCCATCACACCTCAACTCCAGCCGTCTCCTCTAAGCCTTATATTTCTGACACTCCTCCCTATTATTAGTTCTAATATATTTCTAATATTCGTCCCTATCTGCTGGTGAGGAGTCGGGAGTAAGAGGATGAGTTACTTGTTACACCAGCAGTATAAGGAGAAGGAAAAGGCCCCAGACGACCTGATCGACTCGCTGCGCTCTCTCGGCGTGGAGAAGGACCTGGCGCTTCCCGCTATAGCCGTGATCGGGGACCAGAGCTCGGGCAAGAGGCTCGCGGCTGGAGGCAGGCGCTTGTCTGGAGTCGCCTGCCCCGGGAAGTGTGAGTCAGGCTGGTGACATCATCTCAAATTTTATCACAATTAAAATCGAGAATCGATTTTAAATGATTTTACCTCAATTACAGCTATTATTGTTATTATTATTATTATTATTATTATTAATTATTATTATTATTATTATTATTATTCAGTATTGTATAATTATTGTAAGTATTGTAAAGAATTGCATCATTAACATATCAACTAAAAACACCAATATATTTTTGAAGAAAGCGTACTTTTGGAAACATTATTTCTAGACTTCAGCTAAGGATGGATTGCAATGAAATAACAGTATTTTGTAGATGTCAATTTCAAGAGATAAATAAAAAAACAAAAATTATTCCAAAGCTAAAAACTATGTATCATTGTAAAGGTTTCCATCATCATTACAACTATTAAAGCCAACGTTTTCCATATTTTCGTTATTATTATAGGAAATGTGCACAACATGAACCATGTAAAGATCTCTAAAGATCAGGACAGGTCAAACGTTGGAAAAATGATGCACTGTGTATAACTTTTTCCTACACTTCATTTAAGAAAGGATTACAGTAAAATATATCACAGTATCTTGAAATATTTGGGAGACAAAAATCTATTTACGATATTTCAATCCCACCTTTAAAGCCAATCTAAACCTTCTAACTCAAAACCAGCGTCCAAAAAATGGTCCAGAGCATCATCTAGTGGTGAACTGTCACTTCTTTCTTACACTCAGTGGAAATTCTTATCAATTAAATGGTGTTAAAGATTGATAAAACGTATAAATCAATTAATTAAATTTATGAACCAGACATGTTTATTAACAGACATATCATCATCAACTACATATTTTAGAAGTATTAGTTTTTTTCTGACAGATTTATAGAAAATCATTTACATACTACTGAACTTCGGCCATAAATATGTCTTCACTGATGCTTGAAGTTAATGAGATTAATTACCTAAAACAATCCAAAAGATGCACAAAGGACAATTAAAATATATTATTATTAGTCCCGGAATGAAAATTGTTGCTTTGAAGATTTTTACCTTGATTATGATATTTTTTGCAGGAGTGGGGTTGTCTTTTGGTTTAATTCTTGTTCTTTTTCTTAGGCGTTCAATAACACAAAGGAACCTTATTGTTTTTGCTAGGATTTTGTGCATTTGGTGCAGTACTTTTCACACTACTCAGGCAATAAGAGTTGTGTCCTTGTACCTCAAGGTTGTGCTATAACAAGAACTATAACATTTAGACTCATAACCTTTGACTATCACAAAATCTGCTACAATCATCTGAATCGATTTCAATCATTATATTTGTTGCCACAATAGAATGTAAAATATACACTTTAAACTAAAAGTACAATCTAAATGTAAAACTTTAAACTAGAAAGAGAGACAAAGATGTTGTGCAAATATGTAGCAGCAGTGCAAAATTGTGTAAATGTTGTAGCAGCAGACAAGAGAAGAGGATTGCAATTTAGATTGGCCAGCATTAAAGCAGCAGATCAGCAGCAGTTCGTGAAAATACTGTACCGTATGTAAACATAGACATTATTTATAAACATTTTCCTGAGACAGTTTCAGTGCAACATGAATGAAACACACGCGCTGTGTCTCACAGGGAAGTTCAACATTCACTAAAACGCTTCAGTTCAGTTACATCTTCCCACTTATTACAGACAAAACTCATATTTTAGCTGATAAATAACAACAACCAGCGTTCTACTCACAGTACAGACATTAACTTGATATTTATTTATTCCCGACGCGCGCTATTGTGCTCTGGCTCTCAGATGGAACGCCCTCATGGCAAAAATGTACTTGTCTCCCAGAAATGAGTCAAAAATTAGTTATTGGCCAAAATGCTCAGAAATTGCCAAAACTTCAATATTTCTCCATTTTCTATTAATCAGATTTTTTTTCTCATTCTATAATAGAGGATACCATATATCTTCTAGTAGTGGCCCGTGTCTTATTGACGCCCGTTTCCAATAAACGCCAGGTTTGAAGAGATGTCGCAACAAATAGACGCCGGTCTCCAATAGTAGCCGGTCTGTAGTAACCGATCAGGTGAAAAACTCTATGCGAAATTCTGAGTGGTGCAGTCCAGCGCTGGTGGCATCATTGGCAAGAAAGTTCAGTAGGCATCTACCTTACGGTAATATTGTATACTGCTTTAATGATACCGTACTGCTGTACTGATAATTTCATTAAAACCTGAAATGTTCATTCGGTGTTGTTGCCTACATTTTGTGGCCGTAAATACGGTTCCATACCGTATTTTACTGCCAAATGAACCCTGTTTACTCATCACCATTCCGTCTGCGAGGCGAATAACAGCTGATCTCCAACAACCGCCGGTCTCTTTTAAACGCCGGGCCATCCGAATAATTTTTTGAATAAACGCCGGGGCTACTATTGCAAGATATACAGTAAATATAGAAAAATGCATGATTTGTTATGAAATAATTTTATTCTATAATGGATAAAGAAGTGTTTCCACCTGCAGTAACCTTATTTTTCTTCATATTACTAAACCATAGAGTGTCTCTGCATAACAAAAAGTCTGAATATGAATATGAATGTGTTGTACATTCACTGTGTTCACAGTGTTACACAGACATCATTTTGGTGAAAAATTAAATAGCTGCTTTTGGTGAAGAAGACTGTGCAGAACTACTTTTTTGCACTGAAAAAACTACTCAGAATCCAAAATTGGTAGACAGAATCCACAAAGGCAATGATATTGATAAAACTGTATCAATTCCCACCACTAATGTAGATCTATAATTGATGAGGTACTTCTCCTCTCCCTAACATGAACTTAGGCATAGTGACACGATGCCCACTGGAACTGAAGATGAAGAGAAGCTCCCAAAAAGAGGTGTGGCAGGGGAAGATCAGCTACAACGATCGTGATTATGAGATCGAGACCCCAGCTGAGGTGGAGAAGAGGATCAGAGAAGGTACACGTCCATCTGATATATCACTAGCTAACGATGTCCAAGTCAGGACAGCTTAAAGGAGGGAGGTGTTTGTTATTAAACTAGTGGTGAGCGCTCCTGCTGTATAATGTCTAGGCAACATCAGATATTGAGTTGATAACATCTTTGCAAGTGTCTCTAATCCACCTGCTCCTTTTTAGCTCAGGACGAAATGGCTGGGACCGGCTCTGGCATCAGTGATGACCTCATCAGCGTGGAAATCACCTCAGCTGATGTTCCAGACCTTACTCTCATCGACTTGCCTGGGATTGCTCGTGTGGCGGTCAAGGGTCAGCCGGAGAACATTGGAGAACAGGTAAATACAAGTGACCGGATACTTTTTTTCCCAGAAAGTACTGAATTTGGTGGTTACATCCATGTAAACTTCTTCCTTTCAGATTAAGAGGTTGATCAAAAAGTTCATCACCAAGCAAGAAACCATCAGCTTAGTGGTGGTGCCATGCAACGTCGACATTGCAACCACAGAGGCTTTGAAGATGGCTCAGGAAGTGGACCCTGATGGAGACAGAACCCTTGGTCTGTTCTGACTTTCACATATAGACATACACCAATCAACTAACTTTGCAGTTCCCCCAGGACTGAGATTGCTGCAGCTTAAAATGCCTGATTTTGTGGCTTCTTTGCTATAATTCTTTTAGGCATTTTGTTGCAATAAAGTTGCAGAAAGAAGTTGTGATTTCCCCCCTTTATCATTATTTGTTAACAATTAATTAAAATGAAGGGGACAAAACCATTATGCACCCTGCACTGCGTTGATCTCCACCTTCCGCCCGAAGTCCCAGGATAGCCTCCGGTCGCCGTGACCCCGATAGGGATTAAGCGGTTCAGACAATGACTGACTGACATAACCACTATTATTTGTGTTAACATTTAACCATAACTGTTTCCTGCGTCTTCCAAATGTAACAAGAAAGTGAATTCACTGACGTATGGATCAGCCCTTTGCGGAAAACAACAATTGGTCAAATATTACAAAAAAAGTTGCGGTAATTGATGATTCGGTGGCTGAATTTGCTGTAATAGTTGTGATTGCAACATCCCGAAATCCTGGCCATTCTCACTCAGCTGTGAGTGTGACACATTAGGCAGCGAGTGAACATTTCGTCCTTGCAGTTGATGGGTTGAAAGT
>JAVGVS010001177.1:0-31049 GCA_032718565.1 Distichodus sexfasciatus
AACATAAACGCTCGTTTTTCTCGGAAACCTCCGTTGCGACAAGCGACCGGTTTTGCCGTGGAGGGTCACATATATGATCGTATCGCCCAACACCAAAATAAAACGATTAAAAACTGAGATTAATTCATGAAACCAAAACCAGACTTAAATTCACTTGAATTACTGAATCTCAGATCATACGTACCAAATGAAGACACGGATATGACTCACTCTTCCATAAAGAGCAGATAAAAATCATTTAGCTCAGCGTTAAAGCAGCTCAACAACGCTTTTAACGCACTTGACCAGCAGTGCATCACGTCCGTCGCGGAGCAGCTTTTTTGTGCCGCCGTTTTCAATGAGATTGTGTTGTGTTTACAGGGAATATTCTCCCTGCAGAAAGCAAAGTTGGAATCCGTTCTGGTTGAGCAGCGACTTGAAGGCCTTTCCGATAGCATCTCACACACACACACTCACACACTCACACACTCAGACGCACAGCCTGCAATATTGACAGAGCTTGAGAGATTAGGAAATCATAACCGCATTGGACACATTGCGTGTCGGCTGATTATAAATAGGGTCTATGCCAAGTGCGCATTATCCCACAGCCCGCCGGTCATATTGACGTCCGCCGCCGCCGCCCTCCCGGAGGAAAGGGGGTGGAGGGGTGTTTTTGGAGGACAGTAGCCTCCGGCCAGCACCACCACACCATTGTTGAGAGCAGGAAGCCGGGGACAGCAGCAGTCCATCGACAAAACGCCGTGACTTGATCAACTTATTGGAAATGAGCAGGTGAATCGGCCGCCTCTCGGCGATGAGTAGGGCCGCGCGATATCACCACAAATTCCTATCATGATTAACTGAAAATTTACCTTGATTATGATTAATGAACGATTATTTGTTTTGGGGGGGTTTTGCCCTCATAGTACACACAAAAAAAGTACATATGCTCAACGATCAACTTTTTTAAATAATTGAACAATACACAGCCACGAAGCAGTGGTATGTTTTTAAGGCGACAGTACGCAAACAAACTGGGGAAAGTATTAAAAGAATTATTTCTCCGGTAACCGGAGCACGCAGAGAAAACACTGCACCGCCCGCTAAAAGAATTCATATATTTCAAAATGATAAAAAAGTAAATTGATTGCCTTTAAATTGTGTAAAGTTCTATAATATTATACAGCATGCCAACGGAGGAAACGTCCCGAGATCAGCTTATTTTGCAAACGTCAGCTGAATCACTGTCGAGCACCAGGTCGGTAACCGCTGGCCAGATTCCGAGGTCAGCGCGGTCGTTTGTTGCTTTTGTTCCACTAACCACATTTTTGTGCTTATAAAGAGGAACCTTAACGTTATAATATTCTTATTTTTTTAATTATTCAAATTTTTTCATCTACATTTTTGCACTTCCAAAGTGTAGCCTCAATATTCAACTTTTATTATATTTGTATATAATTTTCTTTTATTTTCCATTCTATTTTCCATCCACAATTTTGAGCTTACATACTGTAGCTCAAACGCCATGCTCACCCTCCTTTAAAAAAATGTGACTTTATGATTTTATGTGAAAATCATTTACATTCTTTACCATAATGGTATTAAACAAATAAACAGACCTGGAAACGTGCATATGGACAGTATGGCCGTGCTGAGTGTAATGCAAATGTGGGTGTAACTTGTATATAATTTTTCCATCCACGTATTTTTACTTATACTGTAGAAATTGTAACCTTGGCCTTGCCAAAAAAAGAGGGGGAGTGACAAAAAGAAATGAAGTTATCAGTTCTGTCCAATCTGTTTTCCCGGCTCCTTAAATCACAAATCCCTGGTGAGTAGCCCCCTCTCGGGGCCGTAATCCCTCCCCTGCCATGCTGCACCACTTTCCACGCAACTAATCCAATCTTCCTCTCCGCCGTCGAGCCGCCGACTGGCCCGTAATCCACCCATTCCCTCAAACGCCAGCGAAAGAGAAAGCTCATTTTTCCTCCTCCCCGAAAAACCACAGCAGAACGACATTGAACGGGAAAAAACGGAACCCCCTCGTGAGCGGCTGCCAGCACGACCAGCGTTATTGTCTGAACTATATTTATCTATTTTTATATTTATATATCTCTTTTCCTAGCTTATTAATTTCCCGCCCCGCTGGGTTAATTGCTGTGCCCTCGGCCACAAAGCCCAAGGTGATTGCGGGCGTCGTTTTCACGCCGCCGTTTAACCGCTTTTAATTCGCCCTCCTTAGAGAGGGATTTGGAGTCATTTACATGTGTGGTGAGGCCTGTGTGTGTGTGTGTGTGTGTGTGTCACAAACAGGTCGCTTAAACTCACCGTAACTCAATTAGTTTGCTTAATCTGGTGAGGAGCGGAACACGGGGGCCGAGCTAAGTAAGTCACGTTTCACCTATTAACGTCAGGAGATGTGGGAGTTAGTTTTGTGCGACGTTGGGAAAATTTCTTAAACCGTAATGGCATTAATGAACACAAACAGAGCTGGAAATAATCTGTTTTGTTAGCTGACGTACGTCATTCGAACAGCCCATGATCGTGGAGTCACTCGTCATCTATACGATGGTAAACGTGAATGATTATTTGTCATTGTGAACACAGCACAGCACGCAATGCACCACAACCAGCAGGGGGCAGCTGACAAGGGCAACGCCCGGGGAGCAGTGCTTGGGGACAGTACCTTAAGCCTGAGTACTTCAGTGGTACCTTTACCAGTCCGGTACTTGAACCGGTGACCTTCCGACCATGGGGTGAACACGCTAACCGCTACGCTACCAGCTGCCCTGGTGTGCTGAGTTCACAATGACAGTCGGTTAATTAAATTCAATAAAATTCAAGTGTTTTAAAAGTGTTTATCATTGACTTTTTGCTTAACTTTAATTTTTTGATAAACTCTCTCATTTGTGACCCGATCTGCCGTAATGAGTTGGAAGTCGGCGTTCTGTTTATTTAGCTACGGGCCGATTATGTTGAAAAACATCAAAAAATATCGATTTTTCTTTTTTGGTCTTATATGAAATAAAAGGTCTTCCAAATTAATCTGGTCTCCAAAAAAGAAAAATCACTATTTTTGATGTTTTTCAACATAATCGGTCCGTATCTAAATAAACAGAACGCCGACTTCCGACTCATTACGGCAGATCGGGTCACATTTTAAGAAAAATATGTGTGCATTTATAAATAAAACTTAAAGTGCGTAAGTCCAGCAAAAGGGACGAAATAAAACATGAGCCGTGCATGTGACTGGTCGGTGCAATTCTTATGTGCATCAACTGACAACTGTTAAAATAGAACGTGTGAAAATGTGCAGAGGAGCCTGTGTGGAGCGTAAGTCCAGATCTCCATCTGCCTGCTTCAAGTGACCAATCACAGCAGGCGAGGGAGAGGCCGGCGTATCGAGCTGGACGAGGGCCAACTCTAGTCAATAGTCCACGGCAGAGGAACTGTTTTTTTTGTTGCCGTCACAGTTATGATGAATGGAACTCAATGGACATGAATGGGAAATAGATTTGAGAATAATCCGGCCTAATGAAGGCAGTGTGTTGGTGTGATTAATACAGTATCGTCTAATCAATTTCGTTTCCTGTAGCAACATGTCTTTTTACAAAGACGGAGACGTGCTTAATGACTTAAACCCCGATCTGGAATTGTTGCTCCAGTTATTTCAGCGTTTAGTAAACAGAGCCGGGCATGTGGTCTGGTTTGGGTTCGGGACCGATCTGACCGATCTGACTTTTTCAGTCCCAGCACCGATACTGATACCTGGACTCTGGGTAATGGCCGAGCAAGAGTACTGATACGAAGCTAGGTTTTAGTTACCATACTGCTGCCCTGTATCGGTACAATTTAGTTAATAATCAGCTAATTATGGTAATTAATATTTGTGACTCTGCACAGCAAAACCAGTCGCTTGTAAAAATTTGCAAAATTAAGTTATGAAAGGGCATAAATCAAGCTTCAAAACGATACCTATATGGAATGAATGGGACGACATATGACTGAGATATCAACATTCAAAGGAGTCGGGTTTCTCCTGTCACGCCAAGTGAGAAACGGAGAAATCTGCCGTCGAAGTTGACTATCGCCGTAGCACTCACAGACGCTTGGTGCGGTCGCGGCTGCGTTTGCATTTACGGTAGCCTACGCTGCATTCACAGCCACACGGATAGCCTACCTGCGTTAGGTTAACTGAACTCGGGAGACGGAGATGGATTCCGGAGAAAAATCTTCACGCTCGTCAACCAGTGGATTTACCGTAAATATTAGTAGTAAAAAATAAAGTAGAGCGGTCAAAACAGAAACTTTTAACATTCTGCTGGAATTGAATTCCTCACCTCAAGAAAGTCACGTTTTTAGGATGGTAAGGGTAAGTGCGACAAGCGACTGGTTTTGCCGTGGAGGGTCACATATTTATTTATAAATAAACAGGAATTATTTATTCAAATGTAAACCTTTTGATGCAGCAACAAATTGGTTAAAATTTCCATAAGAAACAATACAGTCCAGATCACCTGCTTGAGCAATCATTAGTGTAGTAGTTATATGTCAAAACTCATAACCCGGTGTATACTGTATTCCATGTTGCATTCTGGCTTTCAAAAACAGAAGTGATCATCGAAATTTGGAGAGCTACTAAGGTGTAGTTCCTCTGGTGCGCGTCGGCTCAGGAATTCCAGGTGGAAAAATGAAACCAAAAAGGATGCGTTTAAAAAGCCTGTTGATTTGATCTTTTGACTACTCAAACATGCCTCTGCGTTACAGCCTTCCAGATCCAAAATTAATTGATATTTTCCTTTAGTAAAGCCAAAAAAAACCTGCCTTAACGTTGTGCAGTTAACAGCAAACTGATTAAAAAGACTGACAGGTATGTAGGTATTTTTATCAGTTATCTCTTTAAACAGGGGCCTCTGGAGAAACAACACAACGCTCTCCCCAGCGTGACGCATGAAAAATCATGACTAACTGTGGCGTGTGTGTGTGTGTGTGTGATGTGCAGGTGGGAGGACACACCATGCTGCCGATCCGCTGGATGCCTCCCGAAAGCATCATGTACCGCAAGTTCAGCACAGAGAGTGACGTGTGGAGCTTCGGCATGATCCTCTGGGAGATCTTCACCTACGGCAAGCAGCCCTGGTTCCAGCTCTCCAACGCCGAGGTAACGGCAAACGCTTGCAAGAGAAAAACAGTTTTGCAAACTGAAAAAACGTAAAACCCGGCGGTGGCGGTCTAGCGGTTATGATGCTGGTCTCTGGACCAAGAGGTCGCGGGTTGGAATTTATAACCACGTTATAAAATGAATCCTGAAACTTCAAGAAGCTTAGCATTTTCACAGCACTCTTATTTTTTCTTGCATTTTATAAAGGAAAGCGAGACCGGATCACTGAACGTTGGTTGATTTTTGTGTATCTGCCCCCTGCAGGTGATCGAGTGCATTACACAGGGCCGGGTGCTGGACCGGCCGCGCCTTTGTCCGAAGGAAGTTTACGACCTGATGCTGGGCTGCTGGCAGCGAGAACCTCAGCAGCGGCTCAACATTAAAGACATTCAGAAAGTCCTTTACGCTCTGGGCAAAGCCACTCCCGTCTACTTGGACATCCTCGGCTGAAGCACCGACGCAATCCAGGAGTAAACAACAACAACAACGACGACAACAACAACAACAACAACCAAACCACAGCCCCTAATCTTACTGTTCCACTGTAAAATCACCTACACGTCGGGGATGGACTTAAGTGCCTGCAACACCTTTTTTTCAAATACACTGGAATAAAAAAATGTATTTTAAAAAAATACAAACAAAAAAAAAGTACTTTTACATTTTGTTTACTCGTACGGTATATAGTGTACAGAATTCTATGAAGCTAAACATTTTCAAGACAAAATTGTGTAAAAGGAAACGTCGCCTTTCTCGCGGCCACCACATATCTAACGGAGAAAGCTTTCCAGTGTTTCATTTTATAAACGTATATATATACATATA
This sequence comes from Distichodus sexfasciatus, assembly GCA_032718565.1. NCBI lineage: Eukaryota > Metazoa > Chordata > Actinopteri > Characiformes > Distichodontidae > Distichodus > Distichodus sexfasciatus. The sequence goes on from JAVGVS010001177.1 coordinate 5,969, forward strand.
TATACACATATATGAATCTATTTTTTATTTATTTTTCCGTTCATTTCCCTGGGTGCGCGTGCCTGTAACGACCGACGCCGGCGAGAGCTCTCGAGTCCAAAACGACTGTCTTTCTGATTTTGGCGCTGGGTTTTACGACAGGGATTAACGGGGAAGCCTTACTGAAATGTGGGTTTTTACCGGCTCTCGTTTCAATCTTTTATTTTTCATTTCTTTCTTTTCTTTTATAATCTGCCATTTTGTTTCGTCAGTGAAGAGTTGTCGAGTGGGGAAAAATCTTTAGAATACTAAAATATAGGTATATTTTAATTGTATGTGATTGTACATACTGTAAATTTCTATACTTGTCAACTTAACTTATTTTTGGTTCTTTACATGTTTGCTTTGGTTTCTTCTCTCAACCCGATGGTCGGTTGGTAGCATAGACGTTCCAAACACTCGCAAAGACGGGACAGCAAAACTACACCGTAAAAGGGACCTCTTTAGATTCGTCCATAACTTTAGCTAATGTTGAGTTGCATTCAGAAGTAATTTTGCAACAAATGTGAATATTATATTACTCAGCACACCCTCCACATGCGTAGCTGCCAGTGTTGGGAGTAACGCCGTACGAAGCAACACGATTACAGTAATGTATAAGTTTTGTTATGTAATGCAGTAACATAAAACATTACTAAGACATATTAGTAATATTGTATTCATTACATATTTCAGTAACATGTTACAACACCGAAATTTAGTGCTGGTTTTTTTTAAATAATCACCAACACTGCAAGACCTTTAGCACAAGAGTAAAATTGTGCAAGTTAAAGAGCTTCTTCCTAAGCAGTGTATAGCTACCGTCTTTATTCTACACCACATTGCCCTCCACTGGCTGTAGAATGAACTGCAGTAACCTACATTTTAATATTTTAATATTTTACAATGCCAAGTCCAATTCCGCAGTTATTTCGGGGAAAGTAGCTCGAAAGTAATGCAGGATTCGTGTAACGCATTACAGTAATATTGTAATGTAACCAATTACTTTGAAATAGCAGTAACTAGTAATTGATAATGTGGAAGTAATTTGCCCGACACTGGTAGCTGCAGTACTTTGTGGAACGACAGTCACAAGCAGTGATATTTTCATATTAGTAATACTAGTGCATCTAAAAAAATAAGGATATTATGAATAGGTTTGATTATTTATTTCAAAACGTAAACTTCTGGATTCCGTACATGTAAAGTGAAATATTTCACGTTTTTTTTTTAATGTTGATGATTATAGCTAATAGATTGTAAAATCGGAAATTCACTCGAGCCGAGACTAGTTTGTTTGAGATGCACTAGTACATGACAATCTAACAGTGAACAGTAAAATATCGTTTCATGACAATTCAGCAGTTAATATGCGATTTTGCAACTACAAGTTACAAATAATGCCCCCTTTGTCATGGATAATCTCATCATCGGTGACGTGTTGCTCCATATAATTTTAAATGATTTTGCAAAGTATTGTAGCTACATATTTAAAGGTGTAGTAAGCAATATAATAACTTTGTTGCAATCTTAATTCTGAATTCAGCAGTAAAATACATTTTAAATTCATCAATATTTGGCAAAGTTATGGCCAACGGTGCTCCCTTCTGTGTTGTCCAGTGTGACCCCTGAACACGTTACGGTCGAACTCTCTCCAGGAAGGAACAGATCTCCTGTAAGGCCGCTCAGGGCGAGTGAATGTTTGTGGAGTCATCGCGCGCTCGCTGCTGAATTCTAATCGGCGATATGCTGCTTAATCACCAAACCGGATTCAACCGAATGTGGCAAACACAGCAACTAAAAGCCAGGCTTCCTGTAACCGATTTCGGAAAAAGACACTCGTACCAAGCAGTGTTTTTCGCAAAACCTTCATAGTCCGTGATCTCAGTGCCATTGCATCGGAAGTTAACGATTTCATGGTGTTGTCCTCTGTAGCCAAACAATTCTGTGTTACTTTGCGATGGGAGTGTCCGTAGTTCTATTTTACACCAAAATCTTTCGCGACGTCACCATTTTGACGACTCTCTTGGCTCTTTGCAGTTCCAGAAACATTTGCTAAAGACAAATAAATGAAAAAAATGTATGTTTAGATTATGTATTAAATAAATATTAAAATCTGTTCAGTTGTGATGTCAGATTTGTTCACAGGTCAGAACAACTTTTCAAATTAGTGACTTCATGAAGTTTTCAAAGGTTTTCAATCCTTATTTTTTAAGTGATTGTCATTGTGAACACAGCACAGCATACAGTGCATCACAACGAACTCTGACCCCTACATTTGACCCATTCATGAAGGAGCAGTGGGCAGTGGACGTGCACATATGTGACCCTCTACGGCAAAACCAGTCGCTTGTCGCAACGGAGGTTTCTGAGAAAAACGAGCGTTTATGTTGCGTGGGGTAAAATTTTGGATTTTTTCTTTTTAGTGTTTTGAAACAGTGGAAGGTCTATACTGTACTGCTGTGAATAAATTTCGCTGAAAAACTTACCCTTTCCATCCTAAAAACGTGACTTTCTTGAGGTGAGGAATTCAATTCCAGCAGAATGTTAAAAGTTTCTGTTTTGACCGCTCTACTTCAATATTTACGGTAAATCCACTGGTTGACTAGCGTGAAGATATTTCTCCGGAATCCATCTTCGTCTCCCGAGTTCAGTTAACCTAACGCAGGTAGGCTATCCGTGTGGCTGTGAATGCAGCGTAGGCTACCGTAAATACAAACGTAGCCGCGACCGCACCAAGCGTCTGTGAGTGCTACGGCGATAGTCGACTTCAAAGGCAGATTTCTCCGTTTCTCACTTGGCGTGACAGGAGAAACCCGATGTTGATATCTCAGTCATATGTCGTCCCATTCATTCCATATAGGTATCGTTTTGAAGCTTGATTTATGCCCTTTCATGAAAACATAACTCAATTTTGAAACTTTGCGACAAGTGACTGGTTTTGCCGTGGACACATATATATGTATATATATAGCAGTATGTAGTATAAGGCTTTTTCACACAAACTGACATAATATTTCTTCATTCATTATCTGCACCACTTAATCCCAACGCGGGGACCGGAGCCTATCCCGGGAACTTTCGGGCTCAAGGTGGTGACCAACCCTGGGCAGGTGCCAACACACCGCAGGGCGCACACACACTCACACGGTCACACACACATCCACACCTTACGGGGCCAATTTAGAGTCGCCAATTAACCTATAGTGCATGCCTTTGGGCTGTGGGAGGAACAGGTGTAATAAATTTGATGTTTTTGGGAAGAGCGTCTGCTAAATGCTGTAAATGTAAATATGAAAGTAACCATATCAAGATAAACAACAAAAGCACACCAATCACATAACATGGTTAACAGCAGCAGTTACGGTTAACGTTAAACGAGCGTGAAAGAATCTAACGTCCGACATCCAGAACTCCTCAGAATCGTCTGCAAGTGTAAACTGTTCAAATTGTGATGTCTCTTTAAAAATTCCCTGTGCGGTTCAATCTATAAAAGGTTGAGAGATCAAGTGTTTGACAGCCATCTGGTTGAGCAAAATTACGAGGATGCCGGCTACCAAGTCAAACTTGGCAAAACTGGGCAGAAATAACAGAACGGCTCGCCTTCCGAAATGAGTTCCTGCCTCCGTTTTCATTTGAATGTCAAGGATCGCTGGCGCTGCCGAAACGCTCTGACCCTTCTGAACGACAGCTGTGATGCTCTTTAAATGACAGTGTTTGATCCCGTTGCACTTCATGCAGAATTATATGTTTTGGCCGCCGAAAAGTCAAAGGGAAATGGCTGCGGCGGCTTGAAGGGAAACTGGATGTTCTGTGGACAGTTAGGTGATTATTATTAAGGGAAATTACTCGTGGAACGTGACGAGACCCCGGCTTTCCGCGTTCTGTAACCGCACAGGCCTCGGGGCAGGCAGACAGAGACGGAGGAAAAAAAAAATCCTGAAACTGAGTAATGCTCAAAAAATAAAGATATCAACAGACAATCCTGCTACAGATGCCCCATGGATATAATAAGACTTAGCATAAAATTTCAAGCTATATTATGAGGGCAGATTGGAGATAAACTTTGTAAGTGGGTACGATGTTTAATTATGGAGGGTAATAATGTCTTCAAATGAAACAAAAACCTGAAAATGAACTCAGAAGGCATGATTAAGGGTGCAGCCGAATCAAAATCTCAAAAAGGTCGCCGCTAAGCCGTTCCAGTCCTGAGATCCTGGAGGCTTTCCACGCTGTGCGGTGAGTCATTTCTGGTGATTATCATCCTGAGACTAGGGGTGTAACGATACATCGATCTACATCAATACAACGATTCGGTAATCAACGAGACCGTAGCGTTGATCCAAAAGGGCAAATCTGAGACAAACACATGGGGCCAATTTCCCAGTCTCGGGTTAAGACTAGTCCTAGACCAGCTTTGAGGTTGAATGGTGACTCTCCATTGGTACTACAATTTAGTCCAAGACCAGGCTTAATCCATGATTAACAAACCAGCCTATAGGGCTGGATTTTTAAAACATGGATTGGATTAACCCTAGTTGAAGAATGTTCGGAAACAAAATCGTTCACACGTTGCAGGCCGAGGCTAGCGTCGCTAATCAGGTAACAAAACGCAGGTACTTTTTAAACGTAAATCTGATTATCCTAATGCCGTTCCCCAAAACCCCAAACCGGGGATTTAGCAATTTACCAAATCCCATTTAGAACTGGCAACGAAAATGAGAGCCGGGGCCACCGCTACGAGAACACAGCCCAAAATCCACACAGAGGCGATAAAACCCTCGGTGCGACGGCCAACGTAGCAACGTGCTTAACACGGGTCGGCTGGAGAACAAAGCAACGTGAACGAGGCAACAGCACAATGCACCGTTCAGTTCTGAGGGCTAGCTAACTAAAAGTAACAATGCTACTAACTTAACTACATTTTTCTTAGTGAAGCTATTTCTAAAAAGCTGCAGCTTTAAAAGCAACTTCTATAGCGAACTAATGCTACGTCGTTAAAAAAGAAAAACAAACTCTTCTGTTTCTCTCGACAAAGATGAGATACCTTTTAGATACTGATCGGTGCTGAATTGGCAGAAGTGGCATGTGAGAGGCTACAATGCCGCCCTGCATCACACCCCCTACAAAAATGTTAGGCTTCTGGCAAACAGTTGTCGTTAAATTTGCAGCAAGGTCATATTCTCACATGCAGATAAGATTTGTGTCAAACTTGTGCTGGACAACAAGACTACTTTTAACAGGTACAGGTTTGTCGTTACTAGCAAATTGTTTTAGCAAATCACTGGCAAATACCACACTGCCACTAGTGGCTGACAATGGCAAACTTGTGGCGACATTTTCTGGCAAACTCCACTGTTTGCCACAAATTAATCACAAGTTTGCTGCAAACATTTTGTTTTTCTAAGGCCTGGAATATACTTGCTGTGAGCTACGTGTGCGTATCCATACACCGTTGCGTTGTTAACGTTTGTGCTCATGTACTTGCGTCCGTACTGTGCGTCGTAATCTGTAGTGTGTACTCCTTACCACCAGGGGTCAGTGTCGAGGCCGCAAACCTAATTAATGAATGAATACCTGTATCTTAAAATCGTCATCTGTTATTCCAAACAAACATGTCTTCAGTCGAAGAAGCATTAATCTTCATCATACTGAGACGGCACCAGAGAATTAAATAAAAATCGTGGAGATGGTACGTTCGACCACTTAATAGATCTCGTCAGCAAAATGGGGAATTCCTTTCTTGACTTTTGAGTGCAGATCTCGCAACACTGCCCCCTATAAATTACGCAGGTATTGCATCTCCGTATACGTTCCGTTAATTTTTGAGTATGTGCACAAAAACCGACGCAAACAGCGCAGGATACGGATCGCACCTGTACGTAGTTAACAGCAAGTATATTCCAGGCTTAAGACAGCATGCTCCTGGCAGCTGTGAGATGGCATCAGAGGATGGAGTCCACCTTGACCAAGACGAATCTGTGGTCGTAGTTATCAAAATGCATCAAAAAGCTAAAAATCTAAACACTCTTTACCTCCAAAACATTACTGATGATACGTTGTTAAAAAACAGAGATTTTCAGGTTATTTTGATTTGATTACTGGATAAAACAGCTTGGATGTAGTTGTCTACCTTTCCTCTGTAGCGTGTAGTTAACTACTACATTAACGCAGCTGCTCGGCTGTAGTTTAACTACTTTTAATCATGAGCATCTCGAAAAGCTTCTGTTTAAGAGCAGCTTCCTCAACACTGGCCCCGTTCCAACGCTACATGTTGATACCTAGATTAACCTTGGCTGGTGGAGTCGGGAGCCTATTAGAATGCACAGTGCGCTGTGGTCCAACGCCCCGGGGGTGGGACGCTACCCTTGGGGCTCGGCCGGGGCTGTGTGTGTGTGTGTGTGTTTGAGTGCAAAAGAGAAAGACACACCTCATCTAAATGCCTCCAGCGTGTCAGCAAACTTAAGCAGGGACAGGAGCACTCTTTCACCTTTAGCCTCTAGCTACCCTGTTGTCCCGCCCTCCAGGGGAGTGGGGCAGTTTGGGCAATTAGCCCTCAGTTACAATCCCCAGAAATATAAGGGAGGTGCTTCTGATAAAATCTGCTACGATGTAATTTTTCTCCAATTCAATTCAGGAGCCAGCGGTCAATATGAGACGATATCGTAAGCTGATTTAACACCATCATATCCTTTCATGTGAAAACGAATAAACATTTAAATAAAAACAATCTTCTCTTTTCAATAGTTAGACCTCATGTTCAATATAAAATGGCGTTACAATATGCGCCATGTCTGATCGATATTTGCGTTTGGGATCGATGCTTGCTGATCATCGAACTCATGTACCAATGTATCGTTACAGCCCTAGTCTATACACCAGTGTTGGTGAAGCCACTTTTAAACAGCTGCTTTTCAGGCTACAAGCTACTTCTGATTAAAAGTGGATCAGCCACTAAATATTTGTGACCCTCCACGGCAAAGCCAGTCGCAACGGAGGTTTCTGAGAAAAACGAGCGTTTATGTTGCGTGGGGTAAAATTTTGGATTTTTTCTTTTTAGTGTTTTGAAACAGTGGAAGGTCTATACTGTACTGCTGTGAATAAGTTTCACTGAAAAACTTACCCTTTCCATCCTAAAAACGTCACTTTCTTGAGGTGAGGAATTCAATTCCAGCAGAATGTTAAAAGTTTGTGTTTTGACCGCTCTACTCCAATATTTACGGTAAATCCACTGGTTGACTAGCGTGAAGATATTTCTCCGGAATCCATCTTCGTCTCCCGAGTTCAGTTAACCTAACGCAGGTAGGCTATCCGTGTGGCTGTGAATGCAGCGTAGGCTAGCGTAAATGCAAATGTAGCCGCGACCGCACCAAGCATTTTATAATCTCTACTTTTTAACGACGTAGCGTCAAATTAACGACGACGGTTTCAATGACGTTTCGGAGGTTACCAGTGTTTTGATTTCCAGTTTTACCTTCAGTTATACATTTCAACTTAGCCGCAGACCTTCACCAAGTTGGACTCCATCCTCAGACTTCATCTCGCAGCTGCCAAGAGCTTGATGTGGCGCAATGAGAGTCTAATTAATGGAGAGTCCGAATAAACATATTTACATTAGTATTGTCACTAATTTTAATTAACTACTCCCCAACACTGCCACACACACACACACACACACGTTCGTTTAACACATTCCTGCTCGTGTTGTAAACAGCAGTGCGCGGTCTCACTAATACCTGATCTCAACTGGACAATGCAATGATTAATTGTCAGGAAGATTCATGGTGCCCTTTACAGCTGCATTAACGCCAACCGTCCGCCGTTCTGTGATCGCTTAATTGGGCTTTTGCTCGAAGTGCAGCTTAACATCGCGCTCGTTTCATCATAACACTCAGCGATATCTACTCGCCGAGCGCGCTGCAATCAATTAGCCATAAGAATGCAGAGCTGTTTGCTTAAAGAACGGTTTCATAACACTTTCATTCAGCTTCTTTCACACTCCCCTTTATTATGATGTTAAAATGGACCTCCACAGCAGTGTGATGAAGACGTGTGGGGAGTAAAAGGGAAATGTTTCTCATTTGAGTTTGCTTTGGGCAGAAATGAATCTCTTATGTTTTGATTTGCGTACGTTCTCATCGGTAAGCACCAGGGGTGGAAGTAACGAATTACAAATACTCACGTTACTGTAATTAAGTCGATTTTTTGGGTACTTGTACTTTTATGAGTAGTTTTTCAAGTGTGTAATTTTACTCGTACTTGAGTACAATTTACACCATGTAATCTACTTCGCTACTTATAAAATCAAAAGTCGCTACTGAGTACACCCACAATTTAAGTTAATGGTCAAACCTTTCATCTGCATCTTTGCAGCCAATAAGGCTGTACAATCGAGACCGCGCCAATTAATCTATGATGTAAGCAAAGAATAAACTCCGCTGCAGCAGCAGGCACAGGTGTCTGGAGGTACTACACAGTGGAGTACAAACTAATTTATAGACTGAAGATTTGGAGACAAAGAAGCCAAAATGGAGACAGAAGACAACACTGTCAACCGTGAAAATGATGGAGAAAAGACGGAGGACGAGTGCCCGCTGCCTGTTGTTCGCAGTGTATTGGGAAAAGTTTAAACTGTTCTGTGCATGTTCAAAAACATTTTTATAATTGTTTTAACAAACAAAATTCCTGCTTTATATCTACATTTATTTACAAAACAAATTGCCTTTCTATACCTTGTTCATCTGAGAAATGTGCTTTGAACGTAGATATTTTATACTGGTGAATCGAATTGAATGCCTGCTATTGACGACGCAATAAAACATTCATCGGTTAAAAAGTAATTAGTACTCTGAGTAGTTTTTGAGAAGAGTACTTTGTACTTTTACTCAAGTATTTTTTTAACACCAGTACTTTTACTTGTAATTGAGTACATTTTAACCAATGTAACAGTACTTGTACTTGAGTACAAATTTTCAGTACTCTTTCCACCTCTGGTAAGCACTTATAACAACATAAAAATGAAGTAAAACAACAAGAGAAGCACGATACTGGAATTACAGACCGATACCGAAATCCGATGTTTTTCATGCTTACATCTGACAGTGCCGATAAATGAGGAAGCCAGAGTCGCGCACGAACGCAGGTGGAGTCGAAAAGATATTCTGCTTAGCAAAGTTCAACTGCGCGCTCAGAATTTCGGCAGAAAAGTGACACTATAGCTCTGACATGTCTGACAAGTCGAGCGAGGGCGGAGCACTTCGAGTGCACATGAGATGAGTGCATTAAGACGAGATTTGGCTCGCAAACATTCCACTGCGTGCTCAGAATTTTGCCACAAAATAACGCCATACATTTTAAAACAGAAGGCGAAGGCCGTATAAAATCCCACCTCAGACTCTGCACATGTCTGTCACAAGCGCTACGTTTCCAGCATACAATAAACGCGGCATCAAAGATCGGTGAGAAATATTGGGCAAATTCAAGCATCAGTCCAATGCCGATAACTTTAAATAAAAGCAATTATTAACTGATTCTGATTCCGATATCATCGTCTCCTAGAACCAACAGTTAATCATTACTTAATAGAAGCATTGTACACTATATTACGCTCATAAATACGGTTGAAAATGTTTATGGGTTGCTGAAAGAGTAACACGAGCGAGCGATCACTGGTATGGCATGTCTGACTTAAGTTAACATAGCTACTGGAAATTCATAAAATAAATGTAAATAAATGTAATTATACAGTTTCCTATTTTTTGGACGACTTGTTTATGACAGATAATCACACATACAAGTTAAAATACAGCTGAAATGATTTATATTTTTTCAAAACATAATGTTATTAATCAATTCTCCAATGATTTTGTTTGGTAAATCTTTAAACCTATGTATTGACTGCACAGCGTCCGACCCAGTCACTCAGTGATTATTAGTCATGGTGAACACACCACAATTCAGCGCAGCACACAGTGCACCACAACGAAATGCGACCGCTACATTTAACCCATGTACCTTGCTCATGAGTACCTCAGTGGTACCTTTACCGGTCCAGGACTTGAGCCCCTAACCGCTCCTTAAACCTGACATAATATGTGACATCATCCAATTTTCACACGATCTTCATCAAAAATGTCAAACGAAAAAATGACACAGTAACTGCATGAGGTAAAGTAGCACATTTTCTGTTATGGCTTAAAATTTCCAGACTGTAAATTCGGCCTCTGAATCGGGCAGATGAAACGCTCAGCGTGACTGCTGCGGTTCAAGGAGGTGCCGCTTCACCTGCAGACGAAGAGCCGGCTGATCAGCGTTCTCGTCACATCGGCAGCCCTCTGGTGGATCCGTGTTTCCTAATCTAATTAGACGGGCCTGCCTTTATGTTGACTGTCAATCACGCGATTCTCTGTGAAGGTCAAAATCTTGCTCCGGAGGCGGAGACGGCGAGCTGACGAGCGGAAAGTACACAAACATACACACACACACATTTCCTACAACGTCTGTAAAAACACAGCCGCCTCACCTCCCGCTCCCGCTCTTTAAAGATGTGCTCGTATTGTAAACTGCAGCATTGTGGGCGAGGTGCCGCTGGTGTAACGCGAAGGCATGGTAGTGAAAGTGTTTTTTGGATAATAGGCAAGTGGTGTTTGTTTTCCTTCTTTCTAGTTCATACCTGATCGTTCTATTTATTTGTGTCAAGTTTTCATTAAAGTAAATCTATGTTAGAAGCATATTCTAATATGGAAATTTGACCTTTAGGACATCCTAAATTTAAGAATTATCATATACTATCTATCTATCTATCTATCTATCTATCTATCTATCTATCTATATGTAGTATATATATATATATATATATATATTTATATTTATATTTTTATATTTATAAAATTCAGAACTCTAAAAAAGTAAAAGGATTTTTAAAATAATCTTTGTATGTCCAACTTCCTACCACATGTTGACATAGCTAATATATTTTTAATAGAGCAATTCGAATTAGAGCTGAACGGCCCCATATATATAAATCGGGAGATTAAATGATAATGATAATGATGAAGTAATGCAGATCAATGAACTTGATTATATTATATAGTATATATTATATATATATATATATATATATATATATATATATATATATATATATATACACATAAATAACCCATATAGTATTGTCATATTATAACTTTCTACCTCTTGCACATCCAGTGTAAAATGTGTAAATGTCAATTTCACTGTGAGGTAATAATTAAAATTCCAATTTGATCCCAACAATTCTGCCTCTACTTTATTTTCAAATTAAAAATAATATTTTTAATAATGTATATTTTAATGTATATTTCATTTTACTTATTTATTGTTTTATTCCATGTGCCTATTTGGTGCCACTGCCGTATTTGTTCTCTGTTCTGTTGTTCTCTGTTCTCTGCACTGAAAATAACCTGGAGCCACGTCGTCTCGTCTCTCTATGTATCTGTACAGTATATAGCAGAGATGACAATAAAGTTTACTTTGACTTTTGATTGATATTTACTCAATAGCAAATTATTTGGGTTATTTTTGATGAATATTAGAAACTAGACACTGTCAATTACTAGAACCAGTTTAAGAGAAAATACTTATTTTCAACTATAATAACTAGAAATAGGGAAAGTATATTCAAAGTAATAAGTGAGTAATGAGTCATCTTCCCATTTTGAGTTCCAGGAAAAAAATGGGGAAAAAAATCCATAAAATTTACTCACATTATGTTTTCAATCGATCCATTTTTCTGAGCAGTGTATATATTTATAATGAATTAATTATATAGAAACAAGGACTGAAAAAAGAAGTTTTCTGGAGAGTGTTGGTTTTAATTTGAAAAATGAAGGAAGAAATGATGCGCAGATTAGACCTGAAGTGTTGTCTGAGTTTCCAAGACGGTAGTGCGTTTCTGCGCTGGCTCTGTGGTGCTGGCTCCAGCTCTGACTCGTGTTTAACTTGCGTTAAATGGACGTTTACATTAGAATCATAGATGGCGTGTTCTGAAGGGGTTCCGGTAATGAATGGAATTGGAGAAATTTATTAGAGAGAGGATAAATATGAGACGGAAATATACTCCCATTATTTTTAACTATGCAACTGTATTCTGATTACCATCTATTCAAACTGTAACTGCAACACAATACAGTAACCCTTAATCTGAATATGTAACGTCGGCACATGTATTCCGTTACTCCCCAACATCTTTTGCAAAAGCCTCTTGTTCTCCGGCTTCGTCAAGCGCATCTCCCTTTTCTACAGTCGCTCCACGTCTCTTGTTTTTCTGTCACGCGAAGTTAACGGCAGCGTAGTCTGTAGTCAGCACTTTCCTCTCCTCCTGCACTACTGATAATGACATCGCTTCCTTCGTCCTGCCCGAGTCCTTGTTTTTTATGCTGTCACTCGCCTTTCTCTTGCCGCTCTGTATCTTTGACAAACAGAGCGAGCAGCGTCTGAGTGGTGTTCAACTCCACGGTGCGATTACACACCTCCGGTTAACACCGTGTCGTGGGTTTACACCCCTGTCGCACACTAAAGAGAGGAACACTTTGACATTGGGCCTAGTCAAAAGCTTTTAAAAAATGTATAATACCCAGACGGACAATAACCTGATGACACTGCGGGATTGATGTGATGCCTCGATGAGCTGAAGACTGTAAGTTGTGAATGGTGTTCCTACAGCAAAAAAATTGTGGAAAGGGAACCGTTCCAAACGGTGGGCGCGGGGAAGAATAAGGAGAAAAAGAGGAAAAATGAGATGTGCAGTTCCAAATTAAATGGTGTGGAGTGCTGTGTCCTAGAAATAAAGTGGTAATTAAGACCGCCTAACACCAAGTTCTGACCGAGACCAGAGCGCATTGACACCGAGATGAAAGCAAAACTCTGAAGGGTCGAGACCGAGACGAGGCCGAAAAGCTACTTTTAAAACACTGAGCTTTTCCAGTAACAAATAGTGACGTTGCAAAATCATTACGCAAAATATCAGTAAAATAAAAGTTGGGTATGTCCATCTACTAGATGTTTCTGTTTGGCAGAAATGGCATTTTGGAGTGGCATCTGAAGCGGACCTCGTGGCACAAACTCATTAGATCACAGTGCTTTCTTGGCAGCTGCGAGATGGAGTCAGAGGAAGGAGTCCACCTTGGCCAAGCTGGATGGCTGTGATACAGTTTGGATGTAGTTGTTCTCTGTAGTTTGTAGTGTAGTTAACTACTATATTAAAACTGGAGCTTGGAGTTTGCTGCACGGCATTTCACCTGGGCGTGGGCAGGTCAGCAGTTGGCGTTGTTGTTAGTCAACCCTCCTCTTACCCGCATCCCAATTCTGGGCTTTTTATCTCTCCGTCAGAGCTGTCAGCATTCACCGCTAAAGTCATTTTTCATTACTGGCCTGTCAGACACACGCATGTGCGTTTAGCCACTTGAAATCTGGGCTTGAGGCTAAAGCACTTTTCCGTGTTCTCCCACTGACAGAAGCCTGAATAAATGATGGGGCACAAATACATTTCTTCTAATAAAAATGTTGCGCTTCCTTTTTTCCCCACCGAGGCATGAATAGTAATGCGGGGAGTCGCAAATGCATCGTGACCGTCTGTAACCCGGCCGGCAATCTGCAAAGTCTTGAAAGTCAGATTCTTCTGGAAGTAGTTAATTCAGTCCAGAAACTATATAGCCAGGGCAGGGTACTAAACACCGGTACTTTTGTGGTACTGACCAAAATGCTCAGGTTCTTTTGAGCGCCCCTGTTGTGCTTGCATGCTCACAGCTCATGTGGTGGGATCTAAAGTGGACACTTGGCAGTTGGTGGTGTAACGGTAAGGTGTTCGCCCTGTGATCAGAAGGTCGCAGGTTCGAATCCAGGGCTGGTAAAGTTACCACTGAGGTACTCATGAGCAAGGCACGGATGGGTCAAATGCAGAGATCACATTTGGTTGTGGTGCACTGTGTGCTGTGGTGTGGTGTGTTCACAATGACAACACTACCTAACAACATGATGTCATGTCATAATGACCGGAAAGAAATCACATGCCCAGAGAACTGGGCAGCTAGAGCTGGATCTACAGATGATGTGTGAAAATAGCAAGGGACTCAGCAGTGTTGACAGTAAGAGCAACTTTGTTTCACCACTGAAGAGCCAGGACTGAAGAGTCTTGATGCACGTCTTCCTCTTCAGGACAAGCAGTGTTTGACGCTCCGAGAGGATGAGAAGTGACACACTGCTTGATTATTTCCAGTAGACAGGGAGGATAAAGTCCAGATTTGAGTTTCCTGTGGAACATGAGGCTGTGACACTCTGCTTCCATCTTGTAGTAGCTTAAGCATCATATTGTGCTTCACCCCATGAACGGTGCAATTCTTTTGGTTCAGCTTCTACAGGCGTCTACGAGGGTGTTTTTCGGCCTTCCTTACCACCTTTTCCCAGGTGGTGTCCAACTCTTAGCTACTTCTGCCCAGCGGATGACCTGCCCAAGCCATTTCATTCAACAGTGTTAGGGCATGTCGGCCAAGACTACATCCCAAAAGCACGGAAGGCAGAAAACAACTTCTCAATATACATCTGACTCTGGATGTTTTCTTCCAGATGGACCAGATCTGCATTCTGAAAGCAAGAACGCCGAAAACAACCTGGTCTCAGAGCTACTTTAGCAGCGCCCAAATGTATCATACCACCAGTGTTAGGGAGTAACGAGTTACATGTAACAAAATTACGTAATTTAATTACAAAATAAAAGCAACAGTAATCAGTTACATTACTTTGAAAAAATGTGTAATTAAACTACAGTTACTTTCAGGAAATATTGAGGATTACAATTTCAGTTACATCTCAATATCTTCTGCAGAAACGTTGGCTACATGTTTAATAATATTATTGTTTTGCCGTTTTTTCTTGTGCACAACATCCTCCATTTACAGCTGAAAGTCTGATACTGTTACGACATGTCTAATTGGTTCTCTTATCATGTTTGAATTTGCAACACCCACTTGCTGCTGGATCTACAGCCCACAAACGGTCTGAGCTGCAGTTGCGAGGAGGCCTGCAATGCCAGATAGGAACTACAATGTAGGCCTAGCCCACTGCAGGAAATAAAAATGAGCTGTAGTGAGCAGACGCTATGTGCAAAATCAATCCCACACGAATAGACAACTGCTTATTCAGTGATGTTCACCAATGTTGAATGTCAAATATTTGATTTAGCAGGCGTAGGTATTGAAAGATCAGCATGATCTCACAGTAAAGCGCTGTTGAGTTGTTGAAGTCCGACATGACTGTGGCTGTGTTGAGGGAGTTTAAAAGGATTTTGACAGCAAAACTGAAAATGGCTGACAGTTGAGAAAACTCATTCAAAATGTAGAAAAGTAATCCAAAAGTAATCAAATGTAATTAGTTACATTACTTTGTTAAAGTAATTGAAATAGTTACACTACTATTACATTTTAGATGCAACTTGATGTAAATGTAGATGTAAATTAGGGTAACTTGTAATTGTAACCCATTACATTTCCAAAGTAGCTTTCCCAACACTGCATACCACACACACTGCTACCTTCGCCTGCCGCACAAAATGTTAAATATTTGTACAATTTTGTTGTATTGCTATTGTCATCATGAGATCAAAAAGTTGCATCATCGTAACCATCTGTGTATTAAAACAGAAGCTTAATTGTAGCTAGCTACTTTTAATTAGAAGTAGCTTGAAAAGTTTACTTTAGCAGTGGCCAAATGTATTGTTTGCATAAGCTGCCATATTTGCCTGTTGCGCAAAATGTAAAATATTTTAACAATTTTGCCGTCAAGCTAATGTCATCATACGATCAAAAAATCCTCATTTTCGCATCATCGTTACCATCTGTGTATTAAAACAGCAGCTTAACTATAATTGTGCCTCCACGGCAAAACCAGTTGTTTGTCGCAAATTTTCAAAATTGAGTTATTATGTTTTCATGAAAGGGCATAAATCAAGCTTTAAAACGATACCTATATGGAATGAATGGGACGACATATAACTGAGATATCAACATTCAAAGGAGTCGGGTTTCTCCTGTCACGCCAAGTGAGAAACGGAGAAATCTGCCTTTGAAGTTGACTATCGCCGTAGCACTCACAGACGCTTGGTGCGGTCGCGGCTACGTTTGCATTTACGGTAGCCTACGCTGCATTCACAGCCACACGGATAGCCTACCTGCGTTAGGTTAACTGAACTCGGGAGACGGAGATGGATTCCGGAGAAATATCTTCACGCTAGTCAACCAGTGGATTTAGCGTAAATATTGAAGTAGAGCGGTCAAAACACAAACTTTTAACATTCTGCTGGAATTGAATTCCTCACCTCAAGAAAGTGACGGTTTTAGGATGGAAAGGGTAAGTTTTTCAGCCAAATTTATTCACAACAGTACAGTATAGACCTTCCACTGTTTCAAAACACTAAAAACAAAAAATCCAAAATTTTACCCCACGCAACATAAACGCTCGTTGCGACAAGTGACTGGTTTTGCCGTGGAGGGTCACAATTTTAATTTGCAGCTCCTGCCTCCCCAACTCTAGTAGTGGCTGAGCTGTGCTTTACTGTACTTTACTTGAAGTAAGTAACCTCTGCGTAGCGTGAGTAATTAGCTCTCTCATTGACCCGAACTCTCAGCGTCCTCATCTGCAGTTTGCTCACCAAATGAACCTCGTACGTCGCGGAGACTTAAATGTTATGAGGTTGCGACAATGGGCCACGTCGGGCTTCATTGCCATGCAATCAGTATTTAGCGGACTACACCTGACTGACTTTCTTAATTAGAACTTGAGGCGGGCGTCTGGGTTTCCCCTCGGCACCAAGAGGAATATCAGTCACCCTGCGCCACCCGATCGATCAGCGCCGGCCGCGTCGCATTGTTAGCCAGCGCCGCTAATGCATTACAGGTAGCTCGCTAATTGACCTGTGGAAGATCCGTAAATGATTGCTTTTGCCACTAATTTCACACCAAAATGAGCACATGATTAATTAGACCGGGAGCTTCGTTGTGCACCTTTCCGATGACAGATATGACATCCGCCGTCCTCCAGGAAGAGCTGATCTCTTGAAAAATCGTTTTCATAAAGTTAGCGTTGAACGTGTCTGCTGTCTGCTCCCACCTCCGCTCCCACCTCCCGAGCTGGTGTTAATGTTGGAAATGCAGACGTCTGCCGTTGCTTCTGCTTCTGTCTGTTGTTGTTTGATTAATATTATTTCATTAAATCAGCTACTGTAACACAACATCGGGTTTGAGAAATATCTCTAATTATTTTTCTTTCTTGCTTCTTCCTTCTTCCATCTCTCTCTCTCTCTCTCTCTCTCCATCTCTCTCTCATTTTCTCTCTCTCTCTCCCTTCAGTTTCATTCTTTTTTCTTTCTGTAGTTTAGTTCTTTTTCTTTTTCCAGACATTCCGGTACTTCTATCTTTCACCCTTTATTTCATTCTTTCTTTGGTTCTGTTTCTTTTTCTGACATACCGGTACTTCTCTTTTTCTCTCCTTCCTTTGTGTCCTTTTACCCTTTATTTGTTTCCTCCTTCTTTTTTTCCTTTCTTTCTTTAGTTTAGTTTTGTTTCTTTTTTCAGTCTTTTTTTTCTTTCTCTTTTTCTTCCCTCCTTCCATCTTTCCTTCCTTCCTTTCTTTGTTTCCTTTCTTCCTTTTTATTTTTCTTTCATCCTTTATTTTTTCTTTAGTTTAGTTCCGTTAGTTTTTTTCTGACATTCTGGCACTTCTCCCTTTCTTTCTTTCAATCGCCCCTCTATTATTTATTTCTCTTTTTTTCCACTGAAACTTCACGTATCTCTTTCTGTTTTCGTGTCTTTCTTTCTGACTTCTCCATTTCATCCCTCTCTCTCTCTCTCTCTCTCTCTCTTTTATCATTTGCAAGATTTCCAGGATGAGAGAACGGAGGACCTTGTGTCAGGAAAGGCCTCGCAGCCCGATCTGAAAGCTCATTACGTCTTACTCTAACTGATGACAGAGAGTTTGATACTTCAGAGAGTTTGGAAAGTGAACACTTTGTTCAAATTTAAAATGTGTCACAAATTCAAATTCAGCAAATCACTGCCATTTCTCACAATCATCCCTCAGCCTCGGTGCTCACAGCAGCATTATTACCGTCCTCATCTCACCAAAGATAAAATCCATTAATAACAATAAGAAATAAAAGAAACAATATGACCTGTTAGTGGATAATATTTGTGCTTTTATTCTGTCCTTTAAGAGAGCTGACCTTTTACGAGTTTCACGTTCCGAGCGGGAAGTTATTCTACAATACTGTAAAAATTCATTTCCCCCGTAGTTCTTCAAAGAGCTGCCAAATTCGCGACGACTTGAGGGCTCATGGGCCTCTTCACGTACCTGTAACCGTCATGACCCGCACTCGTCTTTTTCAGTCATTTTTTTTTCATTCCTTCATTTTCTCTCATTAAGAATACATGGGATTTGAGACTCGAAAGCTTTTCTTCACCTGTTTACACACGAGTCAACGCAGTGATCAACGTCAGGTGCGCGATGCACACGCTACTGTCTCGCGTGCAGGTTCTTGTTTGCTTGCTCTAGTTTCCAGGATATTTAATTCAATTTGCGGGCATCAGGGAGACGCTATCAATATGGAACTTCCGGGAGACTCGGGATCCCTGGACACGCGCACACACACACACACACACACTGGACAGTTTATGCACAGACTACCTTGTTCTTGTTTTACTGTGTAATCTCTCCTGCTGAGCCTTTTTGTTTAAACTAAAAAAGTTATTAAGTTATTACAGATTATTGTACTGTTTATTGTGGCTGAATTTATGGTACTTTGTATATACATATACATTTTTAAAGTTTTCAATGTAATATTGTTTGGTAATATCCAAACACACTGCACATTGTTATTTTATATTTTGCATATTTCATTATATGATTAACCAATTAATCTTTAATTTACTCACCGAGTACTTTTTACTCTTACTTGAGTACATTTTTGGATGACTACTTTTTTACTTTTACTTGAGTAATATTATTCTAAAGTAACAATACCCCTACTTGAGGAAGATTTTTGGCTACTCTACCCACCTCGATGATCACGATGCAGACGGGGACGATTCGGCATCGATGCAGTGGCAGACCATAATTCATTATATTGGGGCTTTTTTAACCAGCGGTCCACTGCCCCCGCCCCGGTGGTCCGCACCGGCATTGCAGGAGATCTGTGACATGCAAATCAGCTTCACTACTGAAATCACTTCTTAAAAATGATTTCATTGATTCTTCAAAACAATTTTTCCAGATGATTGGGGCATCTTTATGAATAATGAGTTTATGCACGGTGACGAATCGAGATATCGAATTGTATCGTTGACATGATCATCGTAATCGAATGGAATTGTGAGACCAGTGAAGGTTCACACCTCGACTAAAAAGTAGAGAAGGGGGTAAAAAGGGTCGGGCCAATTAATGTTTAGCTGGAAGAGGTACACGTGTTAAACGATGTCCTTTAGCCTTTCAGCTGGAATGGTATTAAGTGAGAGGGAGTTTGAACTGCTGTCACAAAGCCGGGGTTTCCACAGGATCCCATTTTCTGTGACACAATGTGTGGAGTATTTGACTGGGGAAAAGAACTCCCGTGGAGAGATTTGACACGGCTCTGCTCTTAAACACAATCCACTGCTCTATTGAGCTGTCACTGGAGATCATTGCGCTTTAATCCTTCTCTCCTGTGACCTCGTCGCTCTGCTCCCAAAACGCCTTCGTGTGCCTCAAGCGCAAACCTACAGCAGGTCTGAACCAGGAGCACGCCACGACCCAGAGCAGCGGCCGAGACATTGCCGTGAGACGATACTATCGGCCAATATCAGCTAATTGTCAGAAAATTGGTAAAAGACAAGTTTAAAAAATGGAGAAAAAACGCATTTTGTAGCTATTTATTAAATTAAATTTCTTTCTTTCTTTAGTTTACTTCTGTTTCTTTTTCAGAAATTCTGGCACGCCTCCTTTCTTTCCTTCTTTCTTTCTTCTCTCCTTCCATATTTCCTTCCTTCCTTTGTTTTCTTTCTGTCTGTATTTGTTTCTATAAGTATAAATTTGATTGAAAATGTATTTTGTAGCTATTTATTAACTTAAAATGATAAACATAACGAAAAATAAAGTTAACAGCTACCATTTCTAGGTAAAAACCTAAAATGTTGATATCAGTATCTGTTATTAAAAAGCTTAATTTAAATTATATAAACATTTAAACAGAGCTTGTAAATGGCTACATATTTTTGGTAAAATTTTTAAAAATGTATATAGAGTATATGAGCAAATATACCAGTCAATATTTTTTCCCATTTTTTAAAAATCGAGAACAGTATCTGTCGTAAACTAATTAAAAAATATAAAAATGATATAAAAAAAGTATTAAGCAAATTATTATAAAATATAAAATTCATAGGAAAATTGCTCTTTGAAATTAGATTCTATTATGAAAGTGTTGAATATAAAAAAATATATATATTTTCAATATTTTTGTTTAAATTAATTTAAATAAATTTTAGATACAGAGACTGAACTTGACGTTTTATCTTGACATTTTTACTGGACGGTTCTGACCACCTAATGAATCTGTGCTAAAATCCAGATTTTCTTCCTGAATGCAGATGTTAATGCCACTCAGAGTCAGCGTCTGCGGTGCGCGTGAACATAAAAGTCTTCAAAAATAGCTCACATTGTAAACTCTTAATGGTGCCTCAGGTTATGCATCTTCAATAAGTCATGGCAAAGTGGTCGCGGGACTGACAGGGGGAATGTCTTCTTCACCGTGAATTTATAATTCAGAGCAGAAAAGTCTCACTCCCGTCCTCACACACTGCAAGTTGGAGGAAAGCTGTCTCGGGTGAACTTTAACTCGGCTTTAAATCGGATTATTTGTGCAGTAAAAGCAGTTTTAATGACGTTGGGACTTGATTGAAAGTTAAAGTGAAATTAAAGTGAGGGATTACTTGTCGTTGTGAACACACCACAGCACACGGTGCACCACAATAAAATGTGACCTCTGCGCTTGACCCATCCGTGAAGGAGCAGTGGGCAGCTAACATGGGCAGAGCCCGGGGAGCAGTGCTTGGGGACGGTACCTTGCACACGAGTACCTCAGTGATATTTTTACTGGACCTTGGAGTCGAACCGGCGAACTTCCGTTCACGGGGCGAACGCCCTAAGGCCTCGTCCACACGGAGGTTCGAAATGAATGCCCTCTGACCGCCATACGTGTTTTTGCTGTGTTTTGTAGCTGCGTTCGATTGGCGTTTCACTGGCCTGACGCCACCCGAACGCGCAGCCGGCCGAACGCCGGTGCTGAACGCCCGTGTGGACGCTTTGATTTGCTCCCATGAGCAGAAAAACAGTCGGCGTTCAGTCGACTCTCACCTGGCGCCACGAACGCCAGAAAAACGCCTGGTTCAGACGTCCGTGTGAACGAGGCCTACCATCACGCCCCCAACTGCCCCGTGTGTGATTTACACCTTTTTTGAGACGTTGTCAAGGTGCACACAAATGATAAAATAAAAATTAAACACTACAACTAAAAAAATTAAAATAAAACAAATAAAATTCACCTGTATTTCCCATTTACTGTGGACAAGTTACAGTAAAACCCGTTTATTCTAACCTCGTACCTTAGAGACCGAGCTCGGTTCAGGCACAGTTCAGGTAATAATGCAATATCTTGTTTTTTAAAAGCAAAGCGGGAGAGTTGACTTGATCTCAGCCTGCGTGACTCGTGCTGTATTACGGGTAAATGTGCACTGCAGTTTCCCGGTGGAGCTCGGCAGCGGGAACGCCGTCTCGGTTTTCGGCTCTCGGCTGACGAAAACCTGCAGACAGTCGTCGTCTTCACACCACGCTGCGTCTCGCAGCCGGTCCCACCGAGTCTCGTTAGCGCCGCGTCCTACCTGGAGGACGACGCTGCGCGGCGGTGAGGAGCGGATTAGCAAAGCGAAACCACAACCGAGTCCCCCCACTAAACTCTTATGACTTCTCCCTTCTCCCTCTGCTGCTCTCATTCTCTCCACATCCACAAGTCGTTTCAGGCCATCAGCTGTAAGACAACAGCTTCTCCTAACAGGCCCGATTGGGCCATGTCCCAAATCACAAACAGCCCACTACGAAGCATTCTAGTCGTTTAACTTTCTCCCACTGCGCAGAAATAAAGTGGTATATATCTGCGTGAGCCGTAACTTATGGAGCAGAGCAAATACAGTGTGTCCCGAGCTAAATTGTTGCGCAGTGCTGGAGAGTGATAAACTTATCTCGGCTTTTGAATGGTTGCAAACACGAGCCCGAGGTGGTTCTGTTCTAACGCTTAAGGAGATAAATGTCTGATGAGGAACCTTACACAGGAGCACGTAAACTTTTATACATTCTGAAGTCGGCCCTGCGGTTCTCTGGCTTTTTTCTCGTATTTATCTTGCTTGTCATTGTTGTTGGTAAAGTTTTCTACCTGCTTTAGACAGCAGTGATAAAGACAACGGTGTGTGTGAGTGTGTGTGCTGTAGCGTGCAGTGTCGTTGAAGCTAAGCTCCTGTTTCTTAATGCAGTAGTTAGCTCCATATAAGCTGTTTCCTCCAGTAATATTTAGTATTTGTGCTGTAGGACACTCTTATGGCAAATTAAGTTGAAAAAATACACAACGACGCACGAAACCTGATGTTAAAAGTAATATTAAATCTATACGTGACCCTTCACATCAAAACCAGTCGCTTGTTGCAAATTTTCAAAATTGAGTTATGTTTTCATGAAAGGGCATAAATCAAGCTTCAAAACGATACCTATATGGAATGAATGGGACGACATATGACTGAGATATCAACATTCAAAGGAGTCGGGTTTCTCCTGTCACGCCAAGTGAGAAACGGAGAAATCTGCCGTCGAAGTTGACTATCGCCGTAGCACTCACAGACGCTTGGTGCGGTCGCGGCTACGTTTACATTTACGGTAGCCTACGCTGCATTCACAGCCACACGGATAGCCTACCTGCGTTAGGTTAACTGAACTCGGGAGACGGAGATGGATTCCGGAGAAATATCTTCACGCTAGTCAACCAGTGGATTTACCGTAAATATTGAAGTAGAGCGGTCAAAACAGAAACTTCTAACATTCTGCTGGAATTGAATTCCTCACCTCAAGAAAGTCACGTTTTTAGGATGGAAAGGGTAAGTTTTTCAGCCAAATTTATTCACAACAGTACAGTATAGACCTTCCACTGTTTCAAAACACTAAAAACAAAAAATCCAACATTTGACCCCACGCAACATAAACGCTCGTTTTTCTCGGAAACCTCCGTTGCGACAAGCGACTGGTTTTGCCGTGGAGGGTCACATATGTAAAGTCAAACAACACTCTGACTCCATCTCGCAGCTGACAAGAGTGCACTGTGGTGCTATGCGCAGATCAGATGTCATTTCTCCACCTGTGAAGGAGCAGTGGGCAGCTGACATGGGGAGCAGTACTTGGGGGCGATACCTTGCCGATGAGTACCTTAGTGGTACCTTTCACAGTCCGGGACATAAACGCTACCAAAACATAAGCTCCAGGTGAGACTCGAAGTCACAACCTCGGCATCGCTTCATGTGCACTGCTGTATAAGTACCGCACGCTGACCGACTGCGACACTACAGCAAGGATTCAGCACGTTGTGTTTGTTTTCCTGTTGACTGAACACATGCTTGTCTGCGACAACCTCAAACGCGTTGTTGATGGGATTCGCCCCAGGTTCTCACCATCACTGGGGTTCCCCACAGCTGCGCCACGCGTCACTGACGCCAGCGCTAACACGTCAGCCTTGATTACTAAATAGCCTCGGCGGTGGCGCACATGTTTACACGTCCGCTAATACGCGAGCCTCCCGCCAAAGCGGTCGGGGTTAACGCTGCGGCCACGCGGGCGAGAAGAAAAAGCATCCCTCCGACACCTCTATCTGATTCCTTTAATTGGGTTAAGCTCTGTCTTAATTACATTAAGCGCAACTCGATTAAAACGTCTAGATTTTTGTCCAATACTTCGATTTCTGTGCCCGCGTAAACAGCCTTTATTGGATTTCGGACCTTTTTTTAACCCGTGCATGCGTCTGGAGCGGTGTTAATTTCATTAACAGAAAGTGTGACGAAAACTGTTGGTCAATGACCCTCTTTTACCACGACTTGGGGCTTGTTTACACGTATCTAGATATTTTTATACGTTTCTTTTTTATTGCGTTTGATTGACATTCATTTAAAAATTCTGTACACACTAGAA
The DNA here is from genome assembly GCA_032718565.1 of Distichodus sexfasciatus. Taxonomy (NCBI): domain Eukaryota; kingdom Metazoa; phylum Chordata; class Actinopteri; order Characiformes; family Distichodontidae; genus Distichodus; species Distichodus sexfasciatus. The sequence goes on from JAVGVS010001177.1 coordinate 30,266, forward strand.
CGGTGACCCACAGCTGATTATTGTTGTCATGGTTACCACTGTCACTTGTGGTATGTGAGGAATTTAAGGTATTTAAGAAAACTGCGTTTTACTTGTTTACACTGATCCACAGAATCCAGCGTTTTGAAAAAGATTCACTTTGAAGGGGGTTTTAAGATGTTTGAGACGGCTAAAACTCTGTTTACGTGGAAACGAAAGGCCCAAGCGTATATTTTAGGCATAGACAAACAGACACTGATGAGCCAGAAGTGGAAGAAAGCCGTGACGGTTTATGTGTTTTCAAGGCGAGGAGCTGGGACTAAAATGCTAACGCGTGGACTGTTGCTCATTCAGAATGCATTTAGTTTGTCTGTGGGAATATATTTGAACAGTGCAGCCCTGTCATTGGTTGGATTGGTAGAGGGACGTGCGCAGACAGAAACCCAGCCGTACAGATGCTGAAAACCTAAACTACAGAGGCCCTGAAGGAAGCAGTGAGAAATCATTTCACATGCACACGGAACAACTTCATGCGACGACATCATTTCTCATGCACATAACGCGTCTAAACGAGGGGTAAAGTACTATGCGTTCTTGTATGAGTCCAAATCTAAAATAACTTCTAAAATGAACGCTGCTCCGAACAAACAGCGTCCTGAAGTTTACAACGAGACACTCAACTGTTCCAGCAATAAAAATGTGAAACCCTCCTTCTTTTTCTTCTTCCTCGTCCAGGCCCGGTGCCGATGTGCGCGCACACATCAACAATCGTTACTGCTGTAACCTGGTTTTTGTCTGTAATTGG